>JALPQI010016297.1:0-36590 GCA_025490895.1 Thaumatotibia leucotreta
TGTACTTGGTATAGTACAGCCGGTAGTTATGACTACCGCTGTTAAAAAAACACAGGACTTACGAGGTTAAGACCGAAAGGGACAAACTATTATTAGCGGCTTGTTAAGCTAACAAACGTTTATGAATAAGGGGGCTATTTATTAGGAGAAATCCAACAATCTAAGTATCGCAATCCACTGCTGGACGTAGAACTCTCCTATTAACTACGCGTATAGACGCATCAGGATTATGGTGGCCCACGGCCCACGTTTGTATGGAAAAATATTTTTTTTTCATGGAATGGGTTAATTTAAAAAAATCTAAATGGGGGGTGGCCCCTTATTTTGTGACACCTATTTAATTACGTTGATATAATGTACCAAGTTTCTTAATTTTATCTCAAATCAAAGCGGTGCTTAACGCCTTTTAAAAATTGAATATTGTATGAAACACAAGATCAAAGATATTTTTTTAGATTTTTATGTCAATCATTGTTTTTATAATGTTTCAAAACGGGTTTTACAGGTTATTAAGGTAAAAATTTCATTTTTGACGAAAATTCAAAAAATCATAAAATAGTAGGTACATTACGATACAAATGCGAAAAAATTAAGTTATAAAAGAGTGGAGATAAATTAAAGAACGACCGAAGGGAGTGCTTTAAATCGACACAAGTTACGAATTTCGTTTTCACGCGTGTAATATCGTAGGTAGGTAGGTACTACGTTTTTCAGTATATATGGCCCTCTAAAGATATCGATCTGACGTAAAATGAACCACTTCTCGCACTAGCGCGTGAAAAAAGCACCATCTGAAAAAATATATAAAAAATATTTTTTACTTTGTTACTTAAAAATCATATGTCTAGTCTAGAGGCAATAACTAAAATGAAAAGTAAAGAAATAGTAATTTTATTTTTTCGGATACCATTCAATATAAAAACGTCAAAGGCGTTGAGCACAACTTTGAAGTTGAAATAGAATTACGCTACTTAGTGTACCTATTTTATCAACATTCAACAAAATAAGGGCGTGCCTCAAGGGAAAAAAGTAATATGATTTTTTGAGCCACCCATAAATGCTCCGCCGGGCAAGCAGATTGGCAATCTCAGCAGTGTGTCCACCATGATGACGCTGCTGTCCATCACCAATAGTGTGTCGACTAATGGTCGGTGACATTCCAATTCCTTAACCGACTCCCACGAAAACCACGTCAAGAGTTGGGATGATGACAAACGTATTCTTACTGCCGTCACCACGCGGCTTTTTGAATGAATGACTCAATAATGTGGCAATTGCTACTCTTCGCAATTGGCAATTGCTAAACTACGAAATATACAAAAAAAATAATAATAAATAATAAACTACTTGATAACTTCCCTACAAAAAACGATTGTGGCTTCATATGTATTACACAAACACCACATAAATGGGCGTATACATTCGTACAGTCATTTGCGTTGCGTTTGTAGGTACTTGCTGTACTTTGGTCATCATTCTGAATGCTTTCATCACGTCTGCAGACATCGCTGTATGCGGAACTGATAACTCTGATAAAACGACTACATTTTGACTATATTTTGTGATAATACCAGGATATGGATATACTACCTAATATTTGCCGGTACCTACACCTGTCACTTGTAACATTAAGTGTACTCGTATCAGTTCAAAGAAGAATTGACGTGATTGAGACTACCCACTCGAAAGTCGTGTAAATTTTTCTATTGGCGGTGAAGTATTTTTAACCTACGGTTATTCAAGTTAGTTATCCGCTTAAACTTTTGGGTTATCTGCATTCGCGGCAGTTATAAATTTAAAATTGTAATGTCACGACTAATAACTTGATTAGTAAACCAGCCTGCGTTATTAGTGCAGTCATTGAAGCATTAATGCTCCGAATTTTTTTACTGTGAACCGAATTGCATACAATTTTGGAATTAGGTTCATCTTACCCTTAACTTCAAAAGTGAAAATGATTCGAACTGCGCAACCACCCTGGGGGTGGTTGCCACCCCTTCTCGGTGGTGGCGTTTTTTTTATAAAGTTTTTCAAAAAATCCAATACTTTTCAAGTTATTGGCAATTGAAAATTCGCATTTTTTTCACGTTTTTCATCGGTTTTTTATCAATATCTCCAAAAATGTACGTTTTGTCGAAAATTTTGTAAGTACAAAATTGTAGCAGGTAAAACAATGATCAATTTGGGTTTTTATAAAGTATTCTAAGTGCAATATCAAGCTAGATATTAAAGATCAAAGCCGTTTTTTATTTTGTCTGAAATTTAATCGATGTGGTCAATGCCATCTACCGGCGAGCAGGTGCATTTTATGAATTCTAATACATAAGGATTTTGTAGTGCTTGAAATAAGCTTTAAAATGAGCCCTATTAAAAGTCTTTTGCACGGAAACTAAGTGAGCTGTATCGCAAATAAGGGGAGCATCTAATGTTTTTTCTTTTAAATCAATGGGTTTCATAAGTGCCATTTCCACTAAAATTAAAATTAATCGCATTCCGCCTAGAATTAACTTTATTATGAAGAGTTTGATAGATAGTATCAGTTTGGCTGCTGCAGGACACATAGTTTAAAAAAAAAGTCACGATTAAATAAAAAACGAAATTTCTAATTTTCTTAAAACCCATTTTGTTTTAATAATATCTCAAAAATGATGACAGATACGTATAAAAGTGTAGGAATTCAAAATTAAGGTATTTTCTGATAAACAATTTGGTTTTCTTGTTTTTTCTGTCAAACAAAAATTGACTGAGAAATGATTGTTTAAAGAGCGCGTGGCAGCGCAATCAGAGCCTCTCTTAAGCCCTTAAACCCTTCGCCGTTTTAGAAAAAGGTTTTTTTGCTATATATTGCAATGAAGGATGTTGTAGCTCTCTTAATTACCTTTACAATGGTTCTTAACCGACTTCAAAAAAGGAGGAGGTTTACAATTCAACGAAATATTTATTTTTATTTTTGTGTATGTTCCCCGATTACTCGAAGACGCGTGGACCGATTTCAGAAAATATGTTTTTGTTTAAAAGAGTATACCTTTTGGTTAGTTTCATTGTCATCGAATCCAGATCTGATGATGAGATCCTGGAGAAATCGAGGGAACTCTTCAAATGTTGTAGGCACACATAACATTTTTCATTTATTTTCGAAGACTAGTCAAGTATTTGCGTCTAGTCATGTACGTCTTAAGTTGGTGATCTAATGATGAAAGGTACAACTCCTTAACGATTAGGAGTTGAGGGATAATTCTTTAAATATAACACATTTCAAGAATTTTTCAAGCTATTCGAGTATTTACCTTTAGGTGGTCATAGTCTCATGTTAATGAGCTGATGATGGAAGGTATAACTCCTTAATGATTAGGAGTCGGAGGATAATTCTTTGAATATAACAAATTTCATACATTTTCGAAATCTATTCAAGTGTTTGCGAGTAGTAGTTATCGTTTCATGTTAGTTAGCTGATGAAGGAAGGAACAACTCCTTAAGGATTAGGAGTTGGGGGATGATTCTTTTTGAAGCTATTCGAGTATGCTGCCGTTTTGTATGGGACAGTCAATTTTATTCACGCAATTTCGGCGTTGGTCCGGTAGTAAAAGTTGGTCAGTATGACTTATACATTCACATCTTTCTTTGCTCTACTATGTGATACATATTGTATTTACTGTTTTAATTTAGGGGTGGTGTAGGGGTAGAAAACCTTAAATCATTTTCGAGAGTGTGGAATAATATTTAAATCCTTTTCATATTATCAAAAAAAAATAACTTTTTTTATCAAGGGGTAGTTTTCAAGGGTTGAAAGGGGTTTAAGAATTTGATAATTATTATAGAGAATATAAAATATTACTTACTTTATACTTACATCTTTTTATGTCATACCAATTTCTTTTTGTGATTTTTTCAATTTAGGGGTTGTTTGCAAGGATTGTAAGATTTTGAAGGGGTTGAAAATGTTTTTAATATGAGGTAATTATGTTAGAAAATACTTTACAATTTCACCACTTGCTATTAGACTTGTTTTTAGCGATAAAATGGCTCAATGTAAATTTTGCCATTAAGGGGTTGTTTACACCCCTTAAAAATATATACAGGCGGAGTTCAGATAATTTTCACTTTTGAAGTTAAGGGTAAGATGAGCCTAAATCCAAAATTTCATGCAAATCGCTTCACAGTAAAAAAATTCGGAGGTATGACCATATTTTTCGCTTCAATGACTGCACTATATTATTGTTTGATTTTTTTAACAGGCCATGCACTTGATGCAGTTTTGAAGCAATGAGTAGGGTGCGCTGATTTAAAATTGGGTTTTACGTTATACTCGTCAATTACGTTCTTGTGTGTACGAGATGAATCTTAGACAGAATTTCAAACCAATCAGTCCATTCTTTAGGTATCAAAATATAAATACTATCGACCATATCAACCATACTTTTGGACACGTAAAGCGAAGCGGATGAGAGTAAATAGGTACAGGGTGAAAGTGCAGGGCAAAGGCATTACGCATAGCATACCAGGACGGACATGTGGGACTCCCAGGGTTAATGAGGCCCTGCTATGCTATTCTCTTATTCACACATTCGACGCTGCGTTCGTCAACCAGCTCGACGTCGTGACAGCCTTCTCTAAAATCCTAGCTGTTTGATTTGACATTAGGAATCGAGGCTGTAAGCGAGGTTGTGAGCGAGTTCGTCGCTGTTTTTCGTTAGAGAATACGAAGTTCGTACATTAAACGTCAAACTCTCGACGCAGTGTAGTTCCAGCTCACGCCGCATTCGTCGCCGAGCACTAGTGTCGTTTAAATTACATTAGTGAATACCATTTTTAGGCTCGACGCTGCCGCAGCGCTGACAGCAAGGCGGTTTCCTTAGTGAATAACACTGCTGGTCTACCCACTAAAAGCCCACACGGTCTGCCGCGAAGACGCTTTAAGGCGAGGTCACTGGAACGCCTCGCAGCGGCTGTCCAGAACACTGGACCCATCTCTGAAAGACACAAAGGACCTTCCCCCTCCTCCTTATAATGCGCGAAGCGACCCGGTAGACGGCAGTACCCGCGGCTATCGCTCACCTCACTGGTGCCCTTGAGGGGGAAATTGGCGGTCGTATGCCAACCGCCGCAGCACATCCTCGCAGAAGGAGGCCAAGGGAATATTACATACATACCTCCTAGTATGTATAACCCGAGTTACTGTAACATTTATAGTTTCCGAGTGAATCGAGTTTACGATAGCAGCTGACCTAAGCAAGAGTTACAGCGAGTTTTTAACCGACTTCAAAAAAAGAAGGATGTTATACCGGGTGGCCCATTCAAATCGGTCAGTATGGGAAAGTCTGAAACTATAAGACATACGAATATTTGTTCTTAGGAACCATGTCATCGATTTTAAAAATAATGAAAACTACGTTGATAAATATAAAAAAAAAAAAAAAAATTCTTGAGATTTACACAACAAACACCTAGTAAAATAAATTTAAGTATATGAAAACAATGAATTCCTTTCATTTTAGACATCATGTTTCTTAGAGACATTTACAGCTTAAGACCTACACAAACGATATCTAAATAAAAATAGTGTAAGTTTTTTTTTTCAAAACAACCGGGTTCGATTCCCTAGCTGGGTACAGTTTTTTTTTCAAATGTATGAATGCAGTTTTTCTTTTTATCAAAATCGGTGACAAGAACCTAAGAACAAATCTTCGTATGCCTTACAGTTTCAGACTTTTCCATACTGACCGATTCGAATGGGCCACCCTGTATATACGACCGACTTTTTTTTAATGTATGATACCCGATGTCTCTTTTTTTTGACATCGAACGTGTAAACCCCGATTTGGTCCCGTTGGCACTAAGATCATAGGATCATAGGATCTTGGAGAAATCTCTTCAATAGAATAGAAAGGGATCTCTTCAAATGTTATAGGTACATGTATGGCGCTTTTACTCATTTTCATTAATTTACAAGAATTTGTATTCATAAAGTAGGATTTGATGATGGAAACCGCAGATGATAGGATCTTGGAGAAACCGGTTGGTTTAAAAAAAATGGATGGGAACCGAAGCGGGGCACGAACACAGCACTGGAGAAAACTTTCGTTAATTTTGGATAATAAATAGGGGGTATAGATTGAAAGTAAATATATTTTTTTTAATTATTAGGTATCGCAGCTGCTGACATCATACCGTAAAATTCTTGCCATAAAACATTACAAGATTGCAATAATTGAGTTTTAGTATGATAAACTACTTAATTGTATTTTTACTGTTTAATTGATGAAATGATGATACAAATGGGTTTTTTTCGACGATTGTGATTTAGAATCTCTTCTGTGTCTTGTACTTGTATATATTTTGTTATGTTATGAGTATGAACAATAGTTAAATAAAGTTAAAGGTAATTTTATTATACGTTATTTTACAACTAAAGACATCGTACAATTTAGAAACACATGCTATAAATTATATGCTTCTAAAACTCCTAAGCCTTTCATTGCATTTAATTTAACATCATACTTCCTGTTTTTGATTTTGACTTCGGAAATGTCACATTCGGCGACTCCATGGATTTTAGAACCACTGTACCTATGCCACCAAATGTCCTAAGCCTGATTATCAATCATATCTCACTGCTCAAATGCCATGAAAATATATAATATTGACATCCTTGGAGGGAGGACATAACGCCGCGCCGCGGCCACGACATCGGTCCAAGGCGACCGGCTTAGCGGCAAACGTGTGGTGCTCCCTCTCGTACCCATATCGGCATCTCCAACTCATGGATTCGCTCGCCGCTGGTCGCCTTAGACCAATGTCGTGGCCGGGCCGTAAGGGTGTATGGCATAAGATGATACATTCTGATGAGAGTGATGATTATACCTAGATATTTTTCTAGCAGGAACGACAGATTGACAAAACGGAACATCGATATAACTGTTATCGATGAGTACACTCAGACATAAAGATGCTAACTTCGTAAAATCCGGTAACAAAGAAATATAGGATCCATCTAGGCTTTGTTTTTAGATATCTAATACTTCCTTTTAATTATTGTCTACGGCGTTAGAGTATTTTTTATTTTTTTTTCATTTTGAATATGATTTGCATTCTTGTAATTTATCTGTAAGTTACGGCGCATTATTTATCTATTAAATTTATTTATCGACTACTACACAACTTATCGATAACAATTATGTCGATGTTTAATGCTGTCAATCTCTCGTTCCTGCTAGAAAAATATTGAAATATACCTAGTGATGATTGTAGACCACAACAAGAAAGGTTATGTAGTCGAAGCTTGTAAAAATAAATGGTAAAAAAATAGGTCGTTACTCACCATATCAGCTGTACGCCACGGTACTCGACGTCACACTTTTTTTCAAGAGCCCCACCACCGTCGGCAATCAAAGCTGTTGTGACGTCTAGTTTCCCGCCAAAAGCGGCGCAGGCGACCACACGCGAACTGCGCCAAAATTAAAATTCCAAAATAGCCATTATGCCGCGAGGAATTAAAATAGGCGCGCGTACGCTGCCGATCGTTTCATAGTTTACGATTGGTATTATTTTTGTATTGGATAGTCCTGAGAGACTATGTTTTAAGGGTTATATGGGTTCTTAGTGTTCTTCCGTTAATTAAGCAAACTAGTATCCAGATATGTACCCTCACTGATGTAGAGTTAGGCTAGCTATACGGACATTTAAATATCCTTTTCATCACACTTGCTGTCTAAGCGCGCCATTGCTTGCGCGCGTAGCGGGAGTAATAGAAAAGTGACATTCCCTAGGGAGTAATAGAAATGTCAGTACGTCATTTATTAATATTATGTCTTATAACTTATTTTTTGGTTGGCAAGTGTGATGAAAAACATTGTATGCATCACGGTAGGTAAGCGGAATACTAACTCGAGTCATAAAAGCCGCCCGCCTAACGGCGTCAGGCTTCTAACACTCTCGTTAGTAATTCCGTACGTACCTAACTCCCTTGATGCACAATGTACTATTTCATCACACTTGCTGTCTAAGCGCGCCATTGCTTGCGCGCGTAGCGGGAGTAATAGAAATGTCAGTACGTCATTTAATAATATTATGTCTAAAAACTTATTTTTTGGTTGGCAAGTGTGATGAAAAACATTGTATGCACAATGTATACATGTGAATCAAAGGTCACAAGTATCGATAACTGGATTTAGTGTGGCTTGGAATTACCGTATATTATTTTATAAATTATTTTATAGAATATGCATGATTATGCTTGCCGATTTTATTTATGAGCAATTCAATTATGCTCCTTTTGTTTTATGGATAAAATACCACCATTGATTTATCGCATAGGTACATCACGTTAAGGAGGTCTACGTCCATCAGATACCTATAAGCTCTTGGTAAGCACACAGGCCTCAATTGGCATGGCGTTAATGCATGTTCAGATATTTTTGAGCACCGTGTGTAGCTCATATATTATTATGCATCTGATGTGGCGACTGCATATGCTTTATTACGTATTCACGTCGACTTATTTCGGTTTACTCAAAGGAAGTATAAAATACAGGGTGCTCGCGAGCATTTCGAGAGATTGTAATGGTGTAAATATTCCTGACCATATTTAGTCTTTACTTTTATATAAAATTACCTGGATTTGGCTTGGTTTCAGAGATACCTAATTATATAAATAATTTTCGAAATAAGTTTTTCGTTGTAACTCAGTCATGAAATTTGTTTTTGATTATGATTACAATGCTACCCCGATGTGTTCTAATATTATCATACCTTTAGCCTGGAAATCAATAAAAAAAATAAGAGACCGCATTTTTTTTCATAACAACATGCCACTAAAATAAGAATATAGAAAACCGTTACTCATTTTTTGCTATGATTTGGCACTGGCAATGTTAAAATAATTATTTTCTCCAATATGCTCGGAAATGTTCGCATTAATGTAGCAAAAACGAAACGCGAAGTACCTTCTTATGTACCAGCTCAAATTAAAAAAAAAAGATTTTCATTATTGTACAGTTTTTGCGGCCGCGAAATTGTACTAAAATCCATTAATGTATTGTTTTTTACTTCTTAAAAACTACTTTTGGACTTTGAAAAAAATGCATACAGCCAAATTCTAAAGCCACGACCAAACGCCTGGTCTGGATAGAGCGAGAGACGGCGATCAAATCTATGGCCGTCTCGTTCTATCATGAGTTACAAACGCCTCGGTGTGTCAGGTCGTGTAGGTACGGTTTAATGAAACCATAGATATCGTTACTATTTTTTATGAACGACCATGCATTAAAAAAAAGTTTAGGCGGGAATCATAAGAGATTTTTTCTTTTCAATTGTTATTCAATTTGCAAGAAGAATTACTTAATCGATTGTAATAAATTTTGTTTTATTTCCTTGCATGTTTGGAGAAAAGTCCTATATGTGCCTCGGACGGAAATAGAATTTCGTGGATTCGTATGTAATTGTCGGCCTCAGCTTCGCTTCGTCCGACAAAAAATACTCATCCACGAAATTCGCTTTCCCGGCCTCTGCAATAATGTACTATTTCTCAAACATGCAATGAAATATTGTTGTTATGTTCTTTATAATAAGCTGCGAAGAGTGCGAAGTATGACGTTTCAGGTGCGACTAGGACAAGAGGTCGTTAATGGAATTACATACAACTCTTTCAGGCCTAGGCCCGATAGTCCCCTTTTGGCCCAAACTGGACCCATCCTTAGTGCGGCATTTTGCAAGAAGTTGTTTAATGTTCATTCCGTTAGCTACTACTTAGAAACAATTTTAATATTTTTTAATCACTCCGTTTTGTAATAATGGATTAAAATAAAAAATCAATTTAAGATTTGGAGCGTCGTTGCTGAGTTGTTCCGTCATTATATTTCTTCTGGCAAAAATGGCCAGTAGGTACCCAATGGGCCTGTCTTTATTGTCAGTGTAATTCTCAAAATGTTTGTACATTTGGATCACGTCTATTTTGATAAGAATTGATAGGCTGGTAGAGTCAATGATGCTGAGTAAGATGGACCACGTTTCCCAAAATGTTTGTATGAAACGTTCCTTTTTAGTTACCAAAAATCACAAAAATGTATTAGAATCTGGTAAAATGCTTATTAAACCGCGATTAGAATGGGATTCGAAAGTACTGTTGCTATAACAGTGTATAAATCAATCTAGGATATATTAACATATACCTTATGCCTACATATTTTTTTTTATCTATAAATGTATATCATCATGATGATGATGATATTCATAGTTATAGTTTAAGTGCCCTTCTGATTCCGGTTTGATAATACCTACTAAGTAATTATGATATATACGTATGTCAATCTGAATTGCTATAATGTCTTCTATTTTATATTCACATTTTACATTTACCTGTCAAGTCATTTAGTTTGATAAATATAGCTTAGAGGGACAGCCTGTTCTTTACCTCTACATAAATCTTTTTTTACATTATGTCCTTTTCTATTGGTTACGACAAACTAATGTGGGAAGTTATAAAAGAGTAGTCATTCTGACAATACAAAAAAGTGCCATGCATAGTTTTTAAGGTCTTAAAAGTAAAAAGGTCAGATGAAATAAAACATTGTTACATATTTTTCTCATACAATCATTTAATTCTAACAAGTTTGAATTGGATACCATTGAAACATTGTTGATCTGATTCTAAATCCTAAGTGAGTTGTGGTAGTTTCGATGTAACTTTGAATAACGGAAAAAAACAAGGAATACAAATAAGTACCAAGGAATACAAATAAGTACGTAGTGTAGTACTTAGTTTGTGCGTAAATAAGTACGTACCGGACAGACTTACCTAAACAATTATTCTATAATTTGAAACTATGTAATATTGAAGTAAGTACTCAAAATTAAGCTCTGCTATCATCATCTATTGTTTTATAAATTGCATAAAATACTTAACATGATTTCAGTGTCTAGGTATACCTTCGTTTCAAAATACGAACTTTTTTTCTGATATGCCAGATATTGTGACCGAATTTTAATTCATTTTTCATGAAACACATTCCTGAACATGGAAGAAACATTCTACAGATATTTTTAAACTGGGTTGTAATTATCAGATTATTAAGTCTTTGAATATACAATAGGTACGTTTAAATAATCATAGCAACGATAAGTTGAGCGAATTCGATACAATATCGTATACGGACTCTTAACACAAATTACACTGTTAATACTTAAAACAAGGCGTGCAAAAATTGAGCTATCCGTGCAAAGACACGATTCACGTATAATGACATACAAATCAAGAGTCTTGTATAATCAGCAGTCTACTGCATTAGGTATGTACGATACAAATGATAAGGTATACTTAAAAATAAGACGAATATCTTTTAAAATGCAAAAGTAAAAAGCCAAAGTTTACACAATGAAGAAGAAAAGCGAAATACTAAAGTTACGACGCCGGGCCGCTAATTGCTATTTACCTAATACACTCTATATTTAAGTAGATGCCGACTCGCGAAAGTCAAAATAGTTATTGGTATATTGGTAATACTAAAAGCACAAAACCTTACAACACGAAAATATAGTTATATAGTATAGTCAAAAATAAAAAAATCACAATTAAATAAGTGAAATGCCAAATGGTGCGGGAATGCTATAAAGTTGAACAATAAAAATAATTAATGATATATAAATCATTCTCTCTGACATCTTGAAACATCTGAATCTCGGGCAAGAATACGCTTTTGTCTTTTTAATGTCAACTTTGTAGTTATTGTCAATAAATGTATTTTCTTTCCCTTAGAAAAATACTTCACCGAGAGTATCTTCTGCGTAGCATAAGTAATAATAATATTAGGGTTCCATACCGACAAGGTACCATATTTGAACCCTTATTCTCTTACGACATTACCTAAAGCAATGGATCTAATAAAATTCAACTAAAACAAGTAAATACAATTAAGTAACCCAATACTGGTTCAAAGACAATTAACATTATAAAACCGCAATTTCAATAAGAATACTTATTTCTAGATGTGGATTATTTGGGCACGGAGGGGTATTTAAGTACCAGTTACTTTTTTGAGGATGTTTAACCATCAGCACAACAAGAGTGCGCGATTAAATAGTCTGTCATGTATATCTAACGAATGTGTATAAACTACATAATCGTCGATTATACTAATAGTTCCTTCAGCAATTAATAGGTACATTTAGGTAGTGTATGCATTCTCCGATTTATTAAAATATTGAATTAAGTACAAATAGAATATATTTTAATAGAGAACAAAGTCCTACTCAGCCGAGATACAATATTACAAGTCAACTAAAAAAAGATACTACTACAATATAACGTATCTATAAATATAACCGTAGATATAAATTCTAGCAGAACACATTTCGGTAGTAAATAAAGAAGACAGTTCTGCTGTCCATGCTAAAATCTAATCATAAAATTAAATATATCAATATTTTAGCAGTTGAAGTTGGCTGGGTTAAATATATAGGACAGTTCTTTTAGTTAGATTTTTCAGCCAATCATTCACACGCGAGATCTCCTGTACGTTTTTGCTTGTGCGACAAACTCGCTAACTGTTCCAGTGGGTAAAATAGGAACGATTTATTCACGTCCTTTTTTTCGTATATCGTAAGTGTAAACGTGCTTTGTATTTGGATTAGCTACGGCTCGCGGTTCGTTAAGTGAATATTGAATTCAATCTTCGATCAATCTTCAGAGAGTGCAGGAAAAACACTTGTGTCGGGGTGTACACGTGACTCTTCGGCTCCTTTTCACAGCAGTCTTTTTAGTCCATAGGCTAGTTATTGATTTCACTAAAAATTTCGCACTCCTTACACATTAATAATTGTCGTAAGTAAACTTACAAATTATTACGTTAAGTAACATGCTACATATTATCTACCACTGTCTCTGATATGCCAATCACTTTATAATTATTATTTGTTAGTCCTTTTTGAACAATAATTGCGAGTTTGGTCACTTTGTGGTTTTTGACCGAATGTAGGCTTGTTTTAAAAGTTCACATTACCCATCACTACAACACAATTTGTAACGTGTACACCCGATGTTTGACGGCAACGGTGTTTTTTGCCAGTGGTGAAAGCGGGCTCCAGTATAAGTTGTAAATGTATACTGTTGAATTCTCCTAACGAATTGGTCTTCCGTTTCATGACGCATAGCCTGGCTGTCCTGGGTTTCACCGTCAAACTTCATTTTAAAATGAAGCTAAGGTTCAAAAAATTAGACGCCGTCAAAGAGAAATGGCGCCCGCTGTTGAAGAAGATAGTCAAGGGGCCGTATGCCGTCGTTCAAGCGGCACAATGTAGTTTTTGTGCCCCGTACGCGCTAGTCACGCGTACGTCTCTCTGAAGCGCTTCTGGATGTGGTGGGCGGCGTTGAGCAGACGGTGGTGGAAGGTCAAGTGCGTGTGGGGGGTGAAGACGGGCGGCGGGGGGGCGGGCGCGGCGCGCAGTGGCAGCGTCGGCAGCACGGCGTCGGTGTCCGGGTGGCAGAAGAAGGCGACGCAGTGCCGGCCGCGGGCGCGGGCGTAGGTGCCCGAGGGGACCACTACACGGTGCATCTGTAATACCGAAATTATTAAATTATGCTTGGTTGTCAAGACGAAATCCTTTTGAATAGGTACTTAGGGCTTGTCCATTAATCACGTCATACTGTATAGGGGTCACCAATTATCACCATAGGGGAGGGGGGTCATCGGACAAATCACGTGTAATTTTTTGTTACTCTGCTGAACAGCATTCTTCTTTTAAAACATAACCAAATGTCAAATCCTGAACTGAGTTATGAAATTTCGCGGACATTTAATAATGGGCAAGCCCTTGAAGAGAGCGTAATTTTTATTTATTCGACTTTGAAGAAGTCTTTCATGGTTCAGGTAAATGTTTGGATCAACCTGTCGGTCCTAATAAAAGAGTACTGAAGTTGTTAGAAGTTCCCGCCTGTTCTCGATATAGTCACTCTCACAAGTATCACAATATGCCGTTCTTCTAATGATTCTGAAAATCGTCTGGTAATATTCATTACAAGTCTAATATATTAGCAACTAGATGTTCGACGTTTATGATCATCCCCTCTTCTGTGGTTGCTAAGGATGGTGGTTGCTGATTCAGATTCTGATATGAATTTATTTGAGTTCAATACCTATTGTACGGATCTTTTTTTTTTTTTTTTTATACCACGTCGGTGGCAAACAAGCATACGGCCCGCCTGATGGAAAGCAGTCACCGTAGCCTATGGGCGCCTGCAACCTCAGGGTGTCACATGCGCGTTGCCGACCCAATAAAAATAACGTTGGCACAACAAAGTGGCTCCACTCCACCTGATCGTAAGTGAAAAGTAGAACCCAAATCGCGGCGGCAACGAACAGGAGACAATCAGTAACCTGTTAGTTGCCACCGCCTTGCTGGCCCGCTAGATGCTGGTAAATACACCGGCTGACCCCGAAACACGGCAAACACGAAGGTAAGTCATTTCACGGGCGTTTACACCGAATGTACGGTGGTAGCCAACCAGGCGGGTACTAGTAAAAATACCCTACCACCGGCTGAGAAGCTGGTTACTCAGTATTTCCCTTAGTCGACTCCTACGACACCCACGGGAAGAGAGGGGCGGTGATTTTTGTATTCTTACTCCGTCACCGCACGGAGAGAATACAAAAATCACCTCTCTATCAAACACAGACGAAGGGTTATGACCAAGAGGCTACTAGGGTATGGGTGTTGGCGATGTACTGACCAGAGCCGGCAGGATGTTGGTGGTCCAATTGGCGAGCAGTTCCCCGGTCTGCACCAGAATGGCGCCAGGGAGATGGCCGACGGACTGCCACTTGTCGCTGCCGTTCAGTTTTACCTGGAAACCAATTTAGATTAATTTTAGTTGAAATTTGGAATATTATTTCATCTAGTTGCTTTGATACGAGTAGGTACGCAATATGTATACCTACATACAGTGTGTAACTCAATAAAGTGTTCTTTGCACATAGTTATGAGCAGAAATGAAACAGTCAAACATTATGACGGTTATGAACTTATTTCTAACGCGATATCCTGATGAAATTACATTATACATTAAGAAGTGCTTGTTTTTGTGACAATACTCGGCTTTTACAATGATTGTTCAAGATGCTAAATCTTTTTTTTTTTAATTGCGCTATTTTTTTTCGAAACCAGTCCTCGCGAATGGTACGGGCGGCTGGCTTCAGAAGTCCAGTAAAAACTATGTAGCTAAAGGTAAAATTTAAACTTCAAAATAAAATACATGATTAATGATAATAATGATACGTGATAGTTAATGTAGATGGTTAATGAATACGTTTGTGTCTATGTATCGTTGAACTTTTTAAGACTGTTAATAATGAATGTGGTGAATTTGCAAAATGATGTTACTGCAGATTCTTTTGTAATGACATCTTGAAGGTTGTATGGGTCAATTTTGATGCTAAATCTATAACCCTCCGTAGAGATACACGGTGATGTACTTATATCACATCATCAGTATACCTCGATATTTTTCTAGCAAGAACGAGGGATTGACAAAATTAAACATCGACATAATTGTTGTCGATAAGTACACCCTGTTTTCATAAAAATACTAACTTCATACTGAAACGAATGAACCCAAGATACTTTCAATTCCATTTATTAATCCAGTTTTATCATATCACTTCAGTAAAAGACATTAAAACTATCTCATACCTTAAACGGCTTAACCAGTTGGAAGCAATCAATAATCCAATTAGTATTTTTATTAATATTATTCAACAATTTTATACAAGCTCTGCGCTTACAATAATAACCAGAAATACAGGACCCATTTAGGCTTTGTTTTAAATTTTCCTATGGCTTTAGAGTATATTTTATTAGTCTTTATTATTTTGATGACTACTAAAGTACTAAATATAAGATATGAGTAAAATAATGTATCGTTTTGAGTAGGTATGATTTGCATTCTTAATATATTAAGCTACGGTAAATTATTTTTATTACATTTATTTACCAGTATACCACTATAAGACTTATCGGTAACAGTTGTGTCGATGTTTAATTTTGTCAATCTCTCGTTCTTGCTAGAAAAATATCGAGGTATAATCATCAGCCTATCAGGCCACTGCTGGACAACGGCCTCTTCTTAGCCTATGAGTAAGATGATGTATGTATGGCATTTACCTCCTAATGCGTCCATCCATACACGCATTAGGAGGTAAATGCCCATAATCGCCACGCTGGGCAAGAGGGTTGGCGATCGCAGTAGGTGTCCACTATGATGAATGATGTTGCTGTCCATGTTCAATGTTCGATAAATAAATGATCAATGACACTGCAATCCCTTAGCAGACTCTTACGACACCCACGGAAATAGTTGGTGTGAGCCGTCACCACACGGCACGATGATGTACATAAATATGTATAACATTTATTTCGAAACAAATTAATCAACTTACGAGGAAAATACTACACGTTAACTTCCTGCTTACACACCTGTTATGTAGATACTAGATAGTAGTGATAAAAATTAATGTAAATATATTTGCTACGCCCATCAGGGTTCATGTTACATATGTTGTTCATGAGTGCAATTTAATAAATAAAATGATGATAAATGATAAATGAAAGTGTCCTACCCAGAGTAAGTACATAAGCCTCCATAATTTTTTTAACACTGTCAATTTGCCAAATCGACCGAGGGTGGATATCTGAGCGTTTCAACTGCCTAATTTTGGTGGCATCATTTTTGGCGAAGTTTCTAAACGTCTCGATGTTATACTTCGTAATTTGTATAAGGTACCGTGCCTCCTTCAGATGGCAAAGTAGCACATTGCAACCATTAGAAACTTCGGCAAAAATTATGCCACCAAAATTAGGCGGTTGAAACGCTCAGATATTCACCCCCGAACAGATATCAACAACGGTTTGTGAAAACGCCCAAATGTTGTCACAATGTAGGCACGAGGTTAAACAAGGTGGTTGTTTTTGTTACAAGATGTATTGTGTTGAGCGTTTTACGATTGATGTTAACGACCTCAGAACGTTACCATGACATTGATCTGATAGCGTCTGTACTGGAATTGATAGGCCGATCCATTTTGAACCATTAATAACCTGGCGATTATGGGCATTTACCTCCTAATGCGTCTATACGCATAGTTAATAGGAGAGGCCTACGTCCAGCAGTGAACTATCATAGGCTGATGATGATGATGATGTATATCCTGGCAACCTGTTTCCTAGCTCATACACATGGCTTCAGCAGTTCCACTTCGGCAATTGATATTTTTATTTTACGAAATTTAACAGAAACCACTTGAGCAGGTGTATTTTTCTGTAGAAAACTATGAAAAAATGAAAAGGGCGCTAAAGTCATACGAGTATTAATTGGTGATTGACGTTGAGTGTATTGAGCGTAACGGGAAATGGAACTGAAATAGTCAGGTAGCTACACAAAAATCTAAATAATGACCTCGTAAGACTAAGAATACAGACTAAAAATACTAACAACAGCTATTCATAGTCCTTTTCTAATTCCAATTGATAAGTATATTTAAAACCCGTTCTTTTCCTCTCTCTTGAATTCGTCATTGTCAAACGCGATAAAAACAGTTTCACAAGTAAAAATACCTCGAGGCCGCCTTCGGATTCTTGCGCAAGGAGCGTGAAAGTGCTGTGCTTAGCTGCAGTTAGTTGCAACTGCGGGTACAAATGTACCTACACTTATACGTAAATACACTGATTTATCTCGTAAATCTATAGCTGTGGCAATATCGTATTAGAATTGATTGATCAATTATTGCGCTGATCGGTTCATCAGGAAACAAGAAGGATAGACAGTGACACAGAGGGAAAGACAGTTACGCAGTCGGTATACAGAGCATACGCCGCCATGGTATTTACGACGGCAGTTCATACTGGCTAAACTCTACTTACTTAGCAAGCCGATAAGCTTTGTTAGTCTCTTTCCGAGACCGAACGGGAGAAACTTTACTTATCGGCTTGCTAAGTCTGTACCTAGATGTTTAAGTTTTCCGCTATAGGTAGTTGTCGATTTCTAAGAATGAACATTTGGCAGCTTCGAAATAAGCCTTATTTATATGTATATCGTTAAGTCTATCGAAAAAATGCTGAACTTTACCCTCATATTAATAAGGGTTAATCCATAACTGTCAGTTTGTTCTTAGATTTCAGGGACTATAACTGGCGTCGACGCCTACCGCGTGCGTACCCGCGTCCCGCTCAGTATTAAAATCTGTCGCACCCGCCCGCACCAGTTAGCGCAGTTCATACAATTCTTGTTAGACGATCGTTCGTTCGTAATCCGCGACAGCTCTTATGAATGACAGGGTGCTTAGCTAAGTTGCCAATCGCTAGTGCTTAATCGTCAATCGTAAACGAAAGGCAGCGCACTGTCTTTGACGCACTAATACGAAAGAGTGACAGAGAGGCAAAACTACGATTCGCTACTAAGCGCTAGCGATTGGCAACTTGGCTAAGCATCCAAGTAAGTCTTTAATTAATAGTACCTCAAGGCCGCCCTCAGAGTCCTGCGCGAGCAGCGTGAAGGTGCCATAGTCGGCGTGCGCGCCGCAGCGGGTGTAGTGCACGGCGTCGCTATCGCAGCACGGGCCCTCGTCCTCGGGCGGCACGGGCGGGTAGTAGAGCAGACGCATGGTGGACGGGTTGTGGCCCTCGCTGGCTAGCATGCCCGAGTGGCACGTCAGCAGCGTCGCTGGCGGCAGACCTGGTACAACATTTATAAATTTAGCCATATCGCGCGAAGTACCTATCAGTCGCGAACAGATACGTTTAGGTGCGTTTAAACCAAAAGAGCATTCGCTGTTCTATCCCCCGCTCTACGTAATCAACCAATCACGTTTTGTGTACCGATCGAATTTCGTAGAGTGGGAGGTTAGAACAGCGACTGCTCTTTTGGTTTAAACGCACTTTTAGGTCAATTTTAACGACAAACGGGACTTACTCGCGTGAAATTACGTTAAATAATATTATCCGACGTTTCGGGTATGATGATGTTTCGGGGTGTCTGGGTGCGAGCATGGGTTTTAAACACTTCTATTCAAAAGGTAGGGACAGTCAACGGCAATGGTATCTTGCGCCAATTGCGTTTTGAAGGCCGCAAAAATATGTAACACGCTTTTATATGTGTAAGTAAAATAATATTGTGTTAGATATTTTTGCGTACCTACCTATAAATATACAATTTTATAAGTCTCGTTATAAGTAGGTAGGTACCGTAGTTGAAACGCTTACAATTATACAATTCGCCTAGCATCTATCGATAGCGTCGGCGTGAAAAGATATTAAGCAAATCTATATAAACGTAGGAACTGATTACGATTTCGCATTGCTGGCAATTTATTACTTATGTATTTACGTATTGTGTAACAGATCATTCAAGCAAATTGTTTTTATATACATATTTATCCGCTTCTCATGTTTCAGCTAGCCGGATCGCTTCAGCTACAATTTGTTTGCGTAAGAAACACTAACGACAAGTGTCTCATATCACATATATGTAACACACATTCAATATGCATCTAGCCAAGGTTCTTCTTCTAAGTACCGAATCTATAATATATATCATTCACAGTAGCTTGAAGTTAGGTACTACAAGTGTTATACAGTGTTTTTATTTTCCCAATGTAGTTATATTAACGAATGATTGTCTCGAAAATAAAGGCCATGGCAGGGTAGATGTTTCCTTACCCTGCCATGGCCTTTCGAATCAAGTAGAAGATACAAGATAGATCTTATATAGGTATAGGTTAGGTTAGTTAGATTTGCTACAATGCTGTACTGTGCAATTTTACCTACGTAAGTATGTACCTACATAAATTGTGCAGGATTGAAAATAAAGAAAAAAACATAGATGAGTACGTTATATTGAACTAAATAACAATACAATAAAAATCACTTTCTGATACATAAGTAGCTCTAATAATTGATTGATTGGTCATATAAGTAAACAATATTCAAATGCGGGCTACATTCAGAAAATAGAAGGACTGTGACTGACTGTTCAGTGATTGTTAATATGATTTAATTAAATAATTTATTTCATAAGTAGGCATTGAATCGGTTGTTATTGATTGACGCAACAGTCAAAGTGCGTTTGATTGTAATCGATGGCAGTGCGACGCAATGACAACGTACTCGTACATCACTCGTACATGACTGTGTCTGCGCAGAATTCGGTTAACGCTATCTTGGGGAACATATGCCGTTTTCTAAGATAGACACGAGAACTACCCTGTGGCTTTTCCCGAGGCTCTAACTACTTTGTTCGTTTTATGTTACGTCTAATAATTAATGTGTATTTAGGTTTAAGTTTACTACACTGTCGCATTGGGTAACTGTCATGATAGTTGTATTGGTACTTGAAATAAAATAAAATAAAATATCCATAACAAGTTTCACTAGTCGTATAATAGTTTCGGCGTGAAAACGTAACAGGGTTACTTTCGCATTGAAAACACATATATCTAGAGATTTATCTAAGTATTGTATTCTGTATGGTATCCTGGCCATTTTTTCCGCAACTCTACATCAAACGTGTCTATTTTGCGTGTACCTAACGCTGGCCTAGTACTTGTTGGGGACGTCACATACACCCTTGAATTTCTTCGCAAGTGTATGCAGGTTTCCTTACGATGTTTCCCTTCACCGTAAAGCACTTGTGAATACCAAATGATATTTCGTTCATAAGTTTTTTTAAAACTCATTGGTACGAACCGGGGATCGAACCCACGACCATTGCGTAGCAGCCGTGCGTTTTCACCGCTAGACCACAAGCGCTTATTTATCTAAGTACAGATACAAGGTGCCCACGAGGAAAGGGAAAAATTCTAACAGCATATTCCTAACACTAAAAGACGCAATAAACGTTAAATGAGTTTTGATCAAATCAGCAAAAAAATAATTTTTTTTTTAGTTTTTTTATGATGTTTTGAATGCCATATACAAATAAAGGATTTTATGAATGATACTATCACAAAAAATACACTTAAAAGATTTTTATTACATTTGCTAGGTAACAAAGGATTTTTTTGTTCATTTGATGTCTGACAATTAAGTGTCATAAGACTAAGACAACATGGTGACAAAATCGTTTCCTAAAATGCGTTTATCATAGCGTGACGGTCTAAAACGGTTTTAAGAAAAAATCCAATTTTCTCTTAAAATAGACTTAATCCAGACGAGCTTCATATAAGATTTTTAACTTCAAATTGTCAGAAATTGTATAGTTAACGGAATATTTTGTAAGAGACAGAGTCTAACCCCTTATTCATAAACGTATCCTAACATAGCAAGTCCACAAGTATTGTTTGTCCCTTTTGGTCTTATAGGTACATAGAGATAGATATTGATAAGACCGAAACGGACAAACAATACTTTCACTACTTGCTATGTTAGAAGTAGGAGACGTTTATGAATATGTGTGTAAAAGTATCGTGTAGGATATATTAATAAATCACTTTCGCAAAGCAGTTGTATCAAATACAATAGAGTACTTAAAATATATGAGATGGTACAATAGTTATCTAGGCACAGTTAAGCATGATTTTTTTATCTGTCTTCTATCTTACATTTCATATTTAATATTTTATTATAATTAGGTCAATAAAGTTTTGCTTGTTTTTCGTAATCCAAATGTCAAGTATATATAGTCACAGAACTAAATCAAGTACCTAGATATAGTTCTGTGATCCTTACCATGACTTTACCGTTTGGGTAAACGTTACATAGTTAACGTAACTAATTTCCTACCCTTTGCTAGCCCCAATAGGGATGATGATGTAGTTAAAATAAATTATTTAACATTATGCACGACATAATACACGCAGAAATTATTACTAAGATGTAGATTGCAGTAATTTTTGTACAGATCTTCTATTTAATAAATTGAAAAGAACTCAAAAGAGTAGGTCAATTGGCAGTACTCAAACGTGACGTCACTTTTGAGTATTTCATATAAAATTCCATAGTGGTGATCGTTTTGACAGTTCGAAAAAAGATGCTGATTTGACTTGCCAGTCATCATGCCTATTTAGTCATACGAATAGCATGCACATAGAGAAGATTATACACTAAAATGTGAAAATAAATATTTACCAAAAGCATAGGCAAGCGCTTGCAGCAGCACGCGGGACAAGTTGGTGAGGTCCTGCGCGAGCGGCACGGCGTGCTTGGTGAACTCGGGGATCTCCTGCGCAGGCATGGACGACGCCGACAGCGTGGTTATGTTGAACAGGTGGCGCAGCTCCTGTGAAGATGGACGTTGTGCTTCATGTGATTCGCTGAATATTAAATTTTTATACTCTAGGTACCTATGCTTGCTTTTTATGATAATGAGATTAACGAGCTTCTCTTGCTGCTGACTGCACAGTGCCACAGTGAAGATTTGGGTCAAACTCAAAATCATGTTATGAGTCTTTCCGGTGGACATTTCAAAAGTTAAGGGCTATGAGAGTTAATTTTCTTATTAAACCCTTATTGTCATTTAAAGGCACTTCTTTCCTATTGAATTGTATGATAAAAATCACGACTACGCTCCTACCAGTTGCTTACTATTGGCCACAGGAAAGAGAAGCTCTACAGTTCAGCTGAACACGCACTTTTTCTTTCCTGTGGTCGATAGTTAACAGCCTGTGGACAGGTAGTAATGATTTTTATCATACAATGCAATGAAAAAGTAGTACGTCTTCATGAAGATAAGGCTTTCATAAGAAAATCAAGCTTTATAGGCCTTAACTTTTACTCCTCCGAACACGGGTTTGCGTTTGACCCATTTAGGGTGCGCCTCTACTGAGGCGGAGAAGAGCGGAGATGTGCAAAATTGACCAATTACATTCTTCAAATTCAAAATTCGAAACACTGTCATGCGGTCTCATTGGCCAATTTTGCACATCTCCGCTCCTCTCCGCCTCAGTGGAGACGCACCCTTAGGATGGTATTTGCCTGTAGTGTTGGATAAATGGATGGCTCAGTACATGATCAACCTATCTCAGTCCACTGCTGGACGTAGGTCTCTCCTGTTAACTATGCGTATATTAGTAGATAAATGCCCATAATCGCCACGCTGGGCAAGCGGATTGGCGATCGCAGTAACTTGTCCACTATGATGACGCTGCTGCCCATGATAAATCTTCATGTCTGTTATTTAAAGACAGTATAGTTATTGGAAATAAGGAGAGCCATAGCAACATAGAACAAGGAAGAGTGTTACACAATCTCTGATAAAGAGGTTACAGCTTATTAGGTGGTGGACGTGGTGGTGGTGGTTCTTTTTCTCTGAATGCTTAGGATTTTCGATGCGAGCCATTATTTTTTCTTCACAAAAGCCTAAAAAGTTTGGTAGGTAATCCAGCGAGACGCAGCAGCTATGGAATGGAGTACACACAATGCTATGATATTTGTCTTTAACGTACAGTACGATTAACATCAGTTAACAATTCGGGTTTCATATCTATCTTGCTCGCACTTATGCGACGAGAGCTGAAGTCTTTACCCTTCGACTTCAGCTCTCCGAAAGCTTCTCAGCCGAATCGTTAACTCATTTTAATCGTACCGTACAGTCCTCTCGCTTACCAATATTGGGAAGCATGTAAACGTAGCAATAATAGTGTTTTTCTCCAATATGCTCGGAAATGTTCGCATTAATGTAGCAAAAACGAAACGCGAAGTACCTTCTTATGTACCAGCTCAAATTAAAAAAAAAGATTTTCATTATTGTACAGTTTTTGCGGCCGCGAAATTGTACTAAAATCCATTAATGTATTGTTTTTTACTTCTTAAAAACTACTTTTGGACTTTGAAAAAAATGCATACAGCCAAATTCTAAAGCCACGACCAAACGCCTGGTCTGGATAGAGCGAGAGACGGCGATCAAATCTATGGCCGTCTCGTTCTATCATGAGTTACAAACGCCTCGGTGTGTCAGGTCGTGTAGGTACGGTTTAATGAAACCATAGATATCGTTACTATTTTTTATGAACGACCATGCATTAAAAAAAAGTTTAGGCGGGAATCATAAGAGATTTTTTCTTTTCAATTGTTATTCAATTTGCAAGAAGAATTACTTAATCGATTGTAATAAATTTCTTGATTATTTCCTTGCATGTTTGGAGAAAAGTCCTATATGTGCCTCGGACGGAAATAGAATTTCGTGGATTCGTATGTAATTGTCGGCCTCAGCTTCGCTTCGTCCGACAAAAAATACTCATCCACGAAATTCGCTTTCCCGGCCTCTGCAATAATGTACTATTATTTACCGTCATAGTGGTGTCAAATTGCTCAGTCCCCGGGCGCACGTATCCGTGGTTGTTGGTCGGATTGCGCAGGTACTGCTCCCGGCAGCCCTCCGGCAGCGCGCAGAAATTGTCCAAATCAGCGTACACCGCTTTCAACTGAAATGGTTTATGGTTATTTTATTATAATGGGTTTTAGTTTTCTTAGGGAAATACGCTTGCAGGAAAGGAATCTTGATCCCCGCTCCGGTTCGTTCCCGGAGCAGCGACTGTCCATTAGTGATTCAGCAAGCAAACGCAGCGAGTGTGATGGATACCTTTACGTCAGGAACCAATCGGGCGGTTTAAATCAGTAGCCTCTTTTAAGGGTTTGTTAGGTTTAATTTTATTTAAGTTTATATTTGAATATTAATTTTACTAATTTATTTTGTACTCAATATTATGGTTAAATTGTTATTGTTTTCAATTACTGAGTTTTATTTTGAGAGAAGATAGATCATTACTTGTGAACCAGGATATCACTTATAAATTCAGTACAAATACAGCACATAAGAGGAACTCTAAAGTGGAATCCTGACCTTATGATCATATGGACGTCACAAAATGACGCAGCTTAAACCGTATTTTCCTTCCTGCATACAAATCATCTAGTATATCCTGTAAAACTTCCATTAATTCCATTATATATGTATTCAAATTATATTGTCTATAGAAACGATACGTGTTTATACAAATCTCTTTGAACCCTTATTAGTAGTTATTAGGTATTCAATTTACCTTCTCCTCGGCAATGCCATGGTTGACCAGCATCGCCATTCCTTTGCTGCTAAGGGCGGTAAACAGCTGTTGTCCAATTCGACGCACCACTGACTTCATAGGACACACATCCGTACCTGAAACAAGGAACGTGCAATTTTTAGTTACTTTGTATAAGTATATGTCGACGTTCATCATGAACAGTGCTGCATCTTAAGACACTACCTTGTCGTATGTTGAGTTCTAACAATGAAGCACTAGAATTCCAATTGCAGGCGCGTACTATTTTTGGTTACAGCGTTGTTCATGATAAGCATCTATGTATTCATTAAGCGGGTACAGTCAGTGTCAAATAGTATGTACTTAGGTATGTAACAGCCAACGTGACCAATGAGTTCAGTAAACTGGTACCTAAGTATTGAAAAGCACATAAGATAATGTTCACTTATTATGTTCATTGTTCAGTCGTTTTTTCAAACGTTTGATGGAGCATTGGAAATTATATGCATTACAGGAAGTCTGTAAAACTATACTTATTTACAGTCTAACATTGTGTGTCATAATGGTAATCACAGGCTAGAGTTTTGCCGTAGGTAATGAATATCGTGCTATTCGTTTTAGAGTAAATTATGGCTGCCGCCTAATTGCTACGACACCTTTTTAAAAACAAGTTGCATGAATATTACCAGCATAAGGACGCCATAATCTAAGGCTGAAATTATACGAGTACGCAACCAATTTTCTGTAGGTAGATACAGATGTAGTGCATAATCAATCACTTTCCTTCGGTTTTTCACAATTTTCACGAAAACGTCCTAATTCATATTGCTTTCACAATGAAGCGAATTGAGATAGAAAGATAAATTCCGACGGTTCAATGATTATGGACTACTTCTGCACGTACCTAATGGCCAAAAAGATGCACATTGGTCATTAACGATGATTTTGCTTAAAGGGCAATCTGCACCGCAGAGTCAAATGCCTTCTCCCAAACTCAACATTAGTACCCAAGATGACCTAGTAACTAAGTACGGCCGTGGTGCGCACACGCATACCGACCTTTGTGCGACTATCCGCAGATGCTAAACTTTAGCATGCGCTAACAAGGTCTTTCCGTTCATGCACATCCATAATCAAACACTTCAGAATAAAAGAGCTTAACACCGTTTATTGTTCAACGCCTATACGTCATTACTTGTGAATGCATATTTTATCTATTAAAGCGAGTGAATCCGGTAGTAGAACATTAACTCAAACGGATATAGTCTGGGATGAGGTTTGCCACATATTTCAGTGTTGTGACCTTTATCGATTGCACAAGCCGGCATGTTCTTGTACGAGTAAACCAGCCTTTGCTGTCCGTGACACCATTTCGAGGGAATACCTTGTCAAATAAGTTTTATTTTTATCTATGTTTATGGAGACAAAACAAGTCGAACTCGATTGGGTAAGCAATAGGAAACGATTTGACCATTGCCAGCGTAAGTTGGTACCAGTCAACTACCGCGGATTTGATCAAAAACCGAATTTTGAGCTTAGAACGCTTGAAGTCATTCATTTGATTAATTGCTATCTTATCTTTTCAGATGTTGAGTACAGCAAACGGACGGTTTGTAGAACTGGAGTTTTTACAAACCGTACAAATCAGGTTTTGGCAGAAACAATCTAATCGCCGAAATAATGAAATTCATCGTATAATATAGTATATTCATCGAATGTTATGGAATATGTGCACTATCCCGTATTTGTAGTAATAGGACGAAATTATCTGAAATATGGCTTTAAGTACCCAATATTTCAGTACCTCTACTAACTAGTCGTTACACTCGTTACAAAGTTGGTCCTTCATGGCATAAAATGGCCGTGCGTCGCTATGATCATGATTGATTACATAATGATGATTGTGACAAAAATACCGTATATGTAGGCACCTTAGTAGAGTAACATTTAATACCTACTACTAATCCCCTTCAAACATCATACAAACTAACATATTTATTTATTTAAACCATGTTTAGCTTTAAATGAAATTAATAATCATTGATTGTTGGTAATAAATATTCATTGCCACAAGTCATTCTTTTTATTAAAGTAATATGAGCATCCAATTATGATAGTTGAGTTGAAAGTATCGATACCGGTAGGTACCGATACGTTAACGTAAATGTTAATTTGAGGATGACATGACGTCATAATTGTAACCGATCAACTCGTTCGTTGAAGAATGAGGAGTAAGTATTGTAATGAAAATACATTATACAAAACGGTCACATTTTTTTTGAAGCATAGGTACTTAAAGAATATATTGACGTATGATAGATTGATTGGAATATGATTAGATTGGAAACTTTATCGCGAATAACGGTTACGCGCAAAAAGTAGCATACTCGTTGTGAAAGTTTGATCGAAAATATCGCAGTAAGTAATAACCTTCACGAATCTGTTCATTCGATGAAGGTTTGATATAGGTAGAATTACTTATGTATTTATTATATTCGCATTTTAATCTATTGTTAAGAGATAATACGTAAAAAGTACCTACATATACTTACAGGATGGAAACACTTTTTGGGTAAGTGGGCTACCTGAAACCTTGTAGTTACGCGGAAGTACCTAGCTGGTCTGAAGCGAATTTTACTATCTCTAGACTAGAGTTTTACTTATAATATGACATCGAACAAAAAATCGCTAGTGCGGCTAAGTCCGGCATATTTTATATTGAAGGAAAATCCGTCAAGAGCGTCTTACTTAGAAATCAGTTGGTAGACGGGCTTTCCTGATAGACGGTTTTACCCGCATTGACCTTACACTAAAGAGAACTATCTGTGCAGGATATGTAAAGTTTTGTTCATATATTTTTTAAGCAGGCACCTTAAAAATATCTGCACACTGGATTATCATATTATAATCCTAATAGCGTAGTCACTAGCAGTTGAGAAGAACGTGAAGCATTAGTATTATTAAACTCTTCATATTTACAACGCCACCCGTAAGTACCTTGACAGTAATAATACTAGTAATGACTGATGTCACGCACTCATCCTTGGAGGGCGTAAGATAATGAATTGCAAGAGCAACATCCGTCGAATGAATTCAACATGACATGTCGTTCGCCGCATTCCTTGTAGGTACCGCAGATACTGCGAGGATGGTGGCATGATGCGGGAACAATTATGCGACTTGAATCCCTTTATATTATGAAAAGTTAAGCCACGTTTAAACGGTGCAAAGTAAACATGAACTTCTTGCTGGAGCTCACCTCAATTCGCAATGCCAATTCTTATTTCAATTACTATAGCCTCGTGAGGCTCTATGTCGTATATATATTACATAACATTTTGACTTTATAGATATAGTGTCAAAGTTAAAATTCGGTTGCAGTAAGTGACGTCACTAGGCCTCAGGAGGATAGAGGACGGGAAACGAAGGGTTACAGGCTAAGTAGATATATCTGGCCGAAGGAACTGAGGCCAGATAGGGATACGCGGCCTGTAACCCTGTTTCTCGCCGAGATTTGTATAGTGCTTTTCTCAAACTTGCCATGAAATAAAACGAACTGATTTCGCCGAACCATACTATTACATTTGAAAATAAACCATAGTACAGTATCGCAAAACATAAAAAAAAAAAACATTCGCGCCAAACTTTTTTTTAATCTGTTTGAGGTATCCTTTTAACTGATGGTATAGACATTAGTTCTAAGGTATTTTTTTTTTCTGTGGCTGAATGTCAAAACATAGGTCTCAATTTGACGTTTAAAAACAAAAGACAGTTTGTTTGCAGTCCTAGGTGTGAAATAAATACATGAAATCTCTTTACTTATCATCTAAGCACATGACACCGGATACATAGTATTTCCGGGTTTAATTTAAAGTAAGTAACATCAACATTCCGTAGCAAGTTTGAGAAAATGTTTTTTTATTGGCATATTGTCGCAATACGTGTTCTGATGTGGTTAAAATAGTTAAATTACATAATATGACGGCCCAATAAATTATAAAAAAACCGTAAAACCAATATCATGAGAATAACAGTAAGTAACAGTACAAATAAAATATGTGACAAGTTATAGAGTGCCTACTTATAGCGCAACGATTGTTTTGTAACGGATATTGAGTAATAAATAAACGATAGCCTCATATGATTTAAGATGAGGGACATTCATGCTTATTTATGGTAGGGATTTATGTATAATAATATTTTTATTTTTATTAATTATGGTAGCGTTTATTGTGACGATGTTTGTTTTGCCTGGATAAGTATGTTATGCATTCAAAATAAATATTCTTGGTGAGGTCAGTGCCATTGGTATTATATTCTACCTACTAACAGGACCTACATGCGCGTAATAATCGCGTTCGTTGGATCGCAGACGCACAGATAGAGTATGCGCGTAACACGACGAACAAACACTATCTTTGCTAGAATGCGTAGTAATTATTTTATCTTACCTATTTGCACTACTCGAGGTATTTTTTATATTAACATTGATAAGTTTAGTTGTAACACAATTTTAGTAATCGAATTATCTCTTAAATAGCCAGATTCTTTTTTATATGGACCTAGCTATTTATGAGGTAAATGAACAGTGTTCGGAACACGACAAGATTCCCAAAAACTGGAAACAAAATTTACGATTATTCAACTTAAGTGCTGAAGCCCCCCAGAATCTGTACATTCATTGTATTTGGTTATATCATATAACGATTGAGTTTTATTATTCAACCTTACTGGAACCGTTTTAAATGAGTCAATTTCAAGCCCTTGACATCGTTACAAGTGGGAGCGATCGATCATTTTGTTGGTTCCCTGCGATAATTATATTTGTTTTGTATACTTGTGCTTTCTACAATACGTACTTGCCCTTTTGAGTGATGAATGTTCAATAATTATTATAGTTTAAGCATGAGATCATTTATTATGATAATGTGATATACCCATCCTACTATCCACGGTTTATTCCTGTCAAAGTACCTACCTAATAGCGTGAAGCGAATTATTATTCTAAATAGTGTATTACTATTGTAAATATTATTTTATTTTTGTTTATTGCGTTTCTAAATATCGCTTTAACGTTTTAACGCATAATACAAAATTACATCACGCAGATCAGAGCTTGCATTTGAATGGAAATCATTTTATACTTACGCCGTAAAAACGTACTCAGACCTTTGTCTTATTTATCAGACAACGGTGACGTGAGCTTGACATTGATTGTCTGATATAGCAGTCTACGGCAGTTAAAAGGTTAATATCGAATACTATCACTTTGATGCTTAGAGTGTGTGCAGTGTGCGATTTGCGAGCAAGTTTTGTATGGAGGCGAAATTGCTGAAAGTTCGCCGCGTGCAATTTTTGTATACAGTGTGTGTCTTTCATAACGACATTGCTTTTAAGGGGTGAAAGTACAAGTCTTAATGAACTGAAATTAGCACATTTAATTAAAGTATTTAAAAAAAAAAAATTTCATACAAATTAATTCGGCACTCAATGTATCAGTAATAACAATAACTAATAAATGAAACCTAACAATTGACATATGATTTCATTGAAATCTCGCTCTTAACGACATTCTGACAATTACAATTAATTACCTACCTATTTACATCCTACATGTCGGTGACACTTTTCGATGACAAGTCCGTCAAAAATCATGACCCTTGTTCATAAGAAAAGGACTTAACAGCCCAGGGTGCCTAGCCAACTTGCCAATCGCTATCGCTCAGTAGCGTATTGTAGTTTTCCGTCTTCGTCATTCTTTCTAAGTGCGACAGAGACGATTAAGCGCTAGGTAATTTTGTGTTAACTAAGAAGGCGGAATCAGATAATCGTTTTGTTTATGTACCGATTGAAAACTTCACATTGATTGAGTTGAAGTGTCAAGATAACATCAAGTTTGTTGATCAACAGACTTTCCTAATAAATTTAATAAAAATGTTTGAACTAGCTAATGTGATTTCTAAGAAGTGATAATGTATGTCCAGTGATTTTTGATATCAGTTTAGTGAAAACTACGATTCAAAATGTGCTGGCTAAGACAGTAAGACACAGAAAGAATTGTTGATGTAAATTTATTGTGCTAGTGTAGTCCAAATCTCGCATGTTTTAAATTGTAGTATTTTCTAGTAATGGATAATTCAGTAAATAAGTTAACGTCGGCAACAGTTCGCGGTTACTTTAATGATTTGATCGAATTAAAATGAAAACGAAACTAGCTTTTCCTCTCAGAAACGTCAAATAAATGTTTGCATTACATTGCTGCTCGAGATTTTTATAAAAATTAATTACTCTTAAATAATAAAGGCAATCGTTATATTCTTTTACGAAAATGGTTAACAAGACTTTAATCAATCGTTACTTATAAGCAGTGTCGCTATGAAAGACACACACTGTATAAAACGCTTTCAAATCGCCCAAGTGAATCGCTAGTGTTAACAGGATCTTACGTGACGGACTTAATTAAGTAAGGAGCTACCTACATTAGAAAGACCTCCATATCTAATGTATTTTATTTATATACTCAAATATTTAAGGTTTTAATATTAACTGTCAAAGATTATCGTAAACTGGGCACTTAACCTACATCTATCAGTCAAATTCAAGGCAATTACAATGTAGGTAAAAAGAGCGATAACATTCGGCCTTACCCTGCCCTCTTGCGTCTTAATATTTATAATTTTCAAAATAAATATTTTATTTTATGGTAGTATGATACCTGAAAATATAAAAAAACAATATGAGGTGTTCATGATAGAAATAAATAACATGTCTAGGTAATCTAGTCCCTGGAAGATCTTAAAGTACAAAGCTTGCATTGATTTACATATTATTTTGCGTTGCCGTGTATTGTATAAATAATATGTACTTACTTAGATTATACGAGTATATACCATGACTTTAGTTTAAATAAAGGAGCTCTTAACTACATTCGCGGTCAATGAATACGAAAATACTAGAAACAAGCTGATTTCAAATATTTTTTTAAATATTGTGTATCTTTAAAACCTCCGACATATCTATCAGAAGTTTTAACTTATACTTTGGTTAAAAAATATTTAATATTTATTTGTTATAATATGGACTACAAACTACATCTTCAAAAATAAATTCGTAAAACTAATCTTAAAATATAAACTTAAATAAAACGAAACTTAAAAAAAAACATTAGAAGAACCTACTTATGTAAGCCGCTCAGATTGGTTCCCGACGCAAAGTTGCCCATCACGCACGCCGCGTTCCCGCGCTGAGATATTCGCGACGAACAATCTCTGCTCCAAAATTAGGTATTTCTTTTACGAAAATCGCCCGGATATGCAATGACGCGTAATGCGAACTGTAGGACCTATTTAATGTTAATGCGTAATCGCAACGCTTGTTCTGCATGTGCATAAAATGTTATGTAACGCTTACATAGAATTCATTAGCATTCCGCTTAGTACTAGAGTTTGCGACAGGTCGACACGGCCCAATTATTCAATTCAATACATTCGAAGAAAAATATAATATTTATAGCAGAGTGATGACGCAAGGAAAATGTTTTAGACAAAGAATTGAAGTAAATATGCGTGTGTGTTAGCTCACAGCAGCGGACTGTGACGGCGATGAAGGTCGTATGTTAAGACGTTAAGACCATCATCCGATCGCTTAGTGCCGATTTTTTGTCCCCAGTAAACAGAATAATCAAATAAACTTGGCTACCTAGCTCGCTTAATAAGATCAGAAACAAGTACTTAATAAACACTTGTAATCGTGTAGGTATACAAGGTGCATTTAGTAAATTTAAATACAATTTTTACTTAGAATTGCAGTGTAAAAATAACCTTTTTAATTATTCTGGCCGCAATAGGCCATTATTATTGAATCTCAAAACGAAGCCATAGTTCCCAAGAACAGATTTCGATGTTCCTTTGTAACTTCCCCATACAAAGTCAAAGGGCGGGAAGTATTAAAAAATAAAACTGCATTGTTTAAAGACAATGCATTTACTTTTAGATAGGTATCATGTTTCTTAGTAACATTTACTATTTAAGAGCTACATAACTGATATCCAAATGAAAATAAAGAAATTTTATTTTATAAAAGTGCAGGTTCGATTCCTACGCCGAGTACACGTATTTTGTAAGTGTATTAATGCAGTTTTTTTTTTACTAAAATCGATCTCATGGTTCCTAAGACAAGATTTCGCTATCTGTTATGGTTTCCAAAATCTCCATACTGACCCATTTGGATTGATCACCCTGTTTATTATAGACAAACATCCGTTAATAACTCGCATCACATTTCAACACATAAGCATTTAGAACTTGAAGTGTAAAGTCAACAATGAGCTTCATGGAATTCGACCCCAACGGCAGTAAATATTATATGATTATAAGCCGCAGAAGTGCAGATATAAAATATTTACATATCTACAATGATATGAGATCCTCTCCCAGTTGGTATTTTACTAAAACTATTTAAATGGTACATAAATTTTATAAAGTTACGTACACCTAACCCTAACATGGGTTAGGTTGATATCTCGTTTCAAAATTTTCAGTTTAATTTCTATTTCCGTTATTTCAAATGAAACAAGCGGTTAAACCACCCCAACTCCTCCTGCGGGTGTCGTAAGAGTCGACAAAGGGATTAAAGTGTCACTGACCATTCTACAAGATTGATGATGGGCAGCAGCGTCATCATAGTGGACACATTACTGCGATCGCCAATCCGCTTGCCCATCGTGGCGATTATGGGCATTTACCTCCTATTGCGTCTATACGCATAGTTAATAGGAGAGGCCTACGTCCAGCAGTGGACTAACATAGGCTGATGATGTGATGTGAAGCGGTTAAAGCTAATTCAAGTTAGGGAAAAGCATAATCATTCATAAGGTTCGTATCGAATATTGTTAAACAGCGCGTTTTTCTTTCTGGGAAGGACAAAGGGTACTCCTCGTTTCCTTGTAAGTGCCTACATAATGGTAAAACCTGTTTGTGTTAATGAAATAAGAATAGGTAGTGATTTAGCCACCTATATTATATTAGTAACATGGTGATTTTGCAAAATGGCGTATCGCTTTCGTATTACATTATCCTCATCTTTTCCAGACAACAATCACTGCATCGGTAATGGCCTGGCCACGACATTGGTCTAAACTGACTCTAAAGCGACCGGAGGGGCGGAAAACCGTACGTGCAAGAGGGAGTTCCGATATCAGCGTCTCGCTCCAACGTATGGATTCGCTCGCCGCCGGTCGCGTTAGACCAATGTCGAGGCCAGGCCATAATATCGGTAGGTATATTAAGCTTTATACGTAAAACACACACAGAACAGCGGCCCTACCCCGAACTTCCAAATCCGCAATGTTCGGATATTTTTCTCTGTGAAGGTGCATTCAGACCAAACGAACATTCCCTATTCTAACCCCCACTCTACGAAATTCGATCGTTACACAAAACGTGATTGGTTGATTTTGTAGAGCGGGGGACAGAACAGCGAATGCTCTTTTGGTCTGAATGCACCTTTACTCTAATTACGCCTTGGTAAGAATGACAGAGATAAATCCCCGAAATTTACGAATTTCGGTGTTCGCGGTAGTAGGCTAGTATACTGGGTCAATAACTAATCATCACTTAGTAGGTACATTATAATTTACACACAAATAATCAATCAATCAATTCAGTTTATTTGCAGTAAAACATAAGAATGCATTCAAATATATGGATTCAATAATAAATTCCGGGAAATGCACCTAAATTAAATACAACTTAATTAAAAAAAGATTCATTTTTTTTGATATTTCTAATTAGCATGTTTGCATTATTTTCTATGAAAAATTCCACTTGATGATACGTATTCATCGGGCGAGAGTGTAAAATTATTCCTTGTTCAGCAATCAACATTCCGTACCTTATTATATTATTGTTCGCAGTGTCTAGTTCTAGATATTTGCTATAAATATTTAAGTTACCTTAGTTTCCCCTACTTATTTACTGTGTAAATTCAAGTTAGACTTTCACTTGTCGCACGGTGGAAAGTGTTATACCTATGTACGTGTGTTATATTTATTCACCACTAAAACATTATGTCAAACCGGGAAATGAGTTGAGTGTTAAGATCTATTTATGAGTTATTACCCACTCATTTGCTTTGAAATTTTGGTTGAGCTTTATTTCTATATAAAATAAGAGTGTTACCAGTTACCAAAAGCAATTGAGTGGTTAATGGTAATTAAATTATGCATGTTTTCAGCTGACAAGTTACCTGTGGCCCGACCGCGAACTCTGAAGTTCCCAAATTTTGGGGATTTGTCCCTCCTTTGTCCTAACTCTAACTATGTCTCCTTCGTTGGTGTGACAGAGACAAATCCCCGAAATTTGCGAACTTCGGAGTTCGGTAGCTCAACTGACTTAGGCTCTGTGTACCTATTACCTAACTTCGACGCCACTGATATATTATTTTTGTGATACTCTATTGACATGTAAAATAAGAGTGACAGCTCGTAGCCATTCTAGCAATGGCTACGAGCTGACACACTGTATAACATCAACATCCTCTTTGAAATCTATGTACCTATTTTAAAATTATAACACTGCCATTGTTACACCATGCTATTTCGATTTTGCGCGCCATGCGGTATAGCGCATTCATATTTCAAGTGCAATCACTTTCCGAACGAACTGTAATATTAGCTATGTAATACCAGCCCTGTACGAGTAGATATATGCGCCAATATGCGAGCCCTTATTGACCATGGTACTTAGACAAGTTGCCAATCGCTAACGCTTAATCGTCAATCGTAAACTTGGCGATAGCAGACCTCATATTCGGCCACCGAATTAGGCGAACTTGCATTTAATTGGCGCTAGTATACTATTGTAACAAGTGAATTATACCGTTGCTAGAAGAATGCTAATGAACAAAAAATATAGTAATTCTAACTTCGAGTCGTTTTTACTGCTATTGATTTTGTTTGCCAATTTGAAATATGTTTTGTACATTCCGCGGTTATCTATATATATTATATTCTTACAAAATCGTTGGTTTCAAAATCTATAAATTGTCCTCTGTTCCGAGTATCATATCATATCTACTCAATGTGGTCGCATGACGTGTGGCAGACCAAGGCTTGAGGAAGACGCTCGGAATTTCCGTGTAACGAAACTTATAATAGTAGCTTGTACTGATATATAATGAGAAGCAAAAACGTTTTTCCTCTAACTTTTTCGTAATAGTTAAGAATACTACCTATTCTGAATGACCTAAAGGATATTATCTAAGTACCTACCACCACAGACAAGAAAGATCTCGTATTAAATAACTGATATACCCACACACACTGAATATATGTATACATACCACACATCGAGTAGGTATGTCGGTACTTCATCCTTGTCTCAATGACAAATTAATAAGAAAACCCGTATGAGGTAAACTGGCGTATATTTTTCTTGGACACCGGTTTCAGGCAGGTCATTAACCCTCTCCCTAAATGTAATCATCGATCGTAATTAAAAACAAAGTATTTAATTATCATCATAAATAACTATGTAGGTATCTACTTACAATAACTACCAATTTTTGCGTTATTCGTAAAATGCACTTTGTTGAATC
>JALPQI010016298.1:0-25119 GCA_025490895.1 Thaumatotibia leucotreta
ATTCATGACTTATATATCGGTCTTTGGCGTTGAACCTGCGATGCTAATATATCAGTTGTTGTAGTGCAAAAACTTAAAAAAATACAAAAAGTGGGTCGAAGAAGTCTATATTCACGTGTGACGAACATTGCCGAAATAAGAGCTAAAATACTTGTCCATCTTGTTCCACAATAACTTGACTAACACACCAAAAGCTCAGACCGAAGCGAGCAAACGTACAGTCGTGGTCGTGACGACAGTAACGTTTTGCTACACCACGAAAATAAACTGAAAACCTTTTTGGGAAAAGGTCCGACTTGGTCGTTTACCACTGAGGACAGAATTTGCTTGTCTTAATACGAATTTTCTGTTTAACATTTTCACCGCCAGACGGCGGAGGAATATGCCAGGAAGACGCCACGCGATCACGATTATTTAAGCGAAATTGAACTTTACGAATAACCGCGTAAGTCGCTATTGTTTTGGCGACGTTGAGCGTCGCAGTCACAATTTTCCGTTGTCGTCTATGTCGGTCAAAGAATTAAAAATGTTAACGAACCTAGGTATTTTTTTAAATTTAAAAGTAAAGTTGATTGAAATGGCTACAAACACCTAGCCCTGTAGGTAACGAAAACTGGTCAATAATAAAAACAGTATTTTGTGTAAAAATATTTAATTTAAAATAGTTCAACGATAAAAATATTTACAGGCTTATATTAGAGCTAATATACACTATATAACAAATATGTGTAATTATATTTACAAGTTTGTTTTTGCTAATTTTGGACCCCACAATACTTCAATGTGACAATTGGTGTAACCAGTCAATACAGTTTGCTGGAGATATTTTTAACTTAAATATCTTTTATTAACTGTACTACAGGGACAATTTAATTAGGTTACAAGCACTTTTTTGTTTTCTACTGACAAACCTGTGAGAACGTTCAAGTATTACGTAATGCAATATTTTAAGATACCCCCCCCCCCCCCTCCACCCTTGTAACGCAGCGTAACGTTCTTCTGTACCCCCCCTCTAAGTGTTACGTAACACTCAAATGACCATTTTTACCCTAAAGTCGCAAAAAGTTATGTTATAGTTGTTATCCTTTTGGTATAGTTTTAATAGCCTTTGCAGTAATCGGATTCCCCGTGAAACATAACTGAAAAGGGTTGCCAATTTGGGAGTTTTGATTCCCTAGTTTTTTACTTAAAAAAAAAACAATGTTACGTAACGTGTTGTAAGGAAGACTCGCTCCCGCCCCTGTAACGCATCGTAACGTTTTACGAGACCCCCTGTCCTCCAAAATTGCGTTACGTAATACTTGAACGCCTCCAGTATACAATACACACTTAATCCAGTTTATAGGCATAACCGTTCCAGAACAAATTTAAAAAGACAGTGTTAAGGATCAATGACGATTTTAATATTTCTTTTACCCTCACTAAATCTATATTGCGACTAGGTACCTTTACAGCTATATTAAATTCCCATTTACAATCAAATATCACAAAGAGTGAGACACTGTATTTAAAAGTATATCAATCTGTATACCATTTGTTAGTAGAATCCAAAAAAAAACCTAAGAACTTGCATTATTCCATAATCACGCACTTTTAGAATACAATTTTGTTTTTATGACCAACATATCCGATCCCCGATGATAATCAATCAGGTACCTATATTTTTTATGGATTGGCTGATTAAGTCCTTTTGAGTTTTCAAACGGCGACATATATCGTACCGCACGGAGCGCTCAAAAATATCTGAACACGACTCTATCGTTATGGCAATAAAGACGTGTTCAGATATTTTTGAACGCACCGGACGCGTAGCGCATATATCTGACGGTGACTGTAGAAGTAAGAGTGACTGCCTAAAGTCCATTCATCCTTAGTTGTCTTATCTAGTAAACAAGTTTCTAACCTAAAAGTATACGTTTTCTGTTGTAAACTGCCATATTTTCCTATACCAAAATACCTGAGTCCGTATTTGTGCAGTCCGTCCGTAGTGATTAGTAAAATGCTTAATTTTTAATCAAGGAAACAGCAGTTTACAACAGAAAACGTGTACTTTTAGGTTGGAAAGTTGTTTACTAGATAAGACAACTAAGGATGAATGGACCGTATGAAGAATCACTAAAACTGATACACAATGTACATTTACGAATACTTTAACAACAATATTTATATATACAATAGTTACATAATATTTACAACAGTTATCTCTATATACAATCTAGTCCAAATTTAAAATGCTTATGTGTATGATAAAATTGAATAAAAAAATGGAATCAAATTCGGGAAGAACGATGTATAGTAAATTATAAATAGTACGGGATTAGTTTATTATGTTTTAACTGATATAACCACCACTACATTATGCTACGATTAAAACTTCAATTAGCATAATACTTTACATTTCTGTACTTTTAAAACACCCACAGCCATTAACATTTTTAATTTAGACAGGGTAAACAACCCCGTTTTTGGTACATAAATCTACAAAAGGAGCTACTTTATTCAGTACCAATAAATGGTGTGTTTACCCTAGGAGACAATTTTATCAATAAAGGCGGCCCATACGACAATTAACAAAAAAATATAATCTTCTTCAACTTATTATACAAAAGACGTTTGAAGTTCACAAGTGATATAAGATAAGGACAAATTTTGCGTTTCTAATATATCCTTATGCCTTAAAAAACATACATTAATCTCAACACATGACTGACAATTACATTTTAATCTACGTCAGCTACCAAATTTTATTCTACAATAGTTTTCTCTAATTTATGCTTTACAGTTCCATTTCCTACGCCATTATTACAAGTTATCTTTATCTCAGGTAATTGTGATATTTTTTTTATTACGAGATTCATAAAAGAATAACGATTTAATATTCACAAGTTGCCAATCTGCAATCTTAAATGATAAGCGCAAGTCATGTGACCATAATAATGTATGGAAATGATCACGTGACTTTTCGTTCGAGTCTGTCAATCTCATACTTTTATTATTTATCGTTAATCGTATACGATCGCAGAATGGCATCTCGGATAGGCCTGATGATCTTTCAATTTGTGTATATTTCGCCTCTCTACAGGAATACATCATTACAATGGCTTCACGTCATATTTGCACATAAAGAAAATAAATAAATAAATAAAATAATTGCACCTTATTGCGAATTGTGATGAATGTGATATTTTAATACAAATCTTCAATAAAAATAATAATGCCTTTTCGTACTCTAAACATACATCACTAACACTGAAATGCCAATTAACTCTTTCGCTGACATTGAAAAAGTTAAGCTGCGTTAACCATACAAACACCCCACCTGTTGACGTAGTGTCGCCGAACGCGTTAATGGCAGTGATAATCACTCCAAATAATTATTTAATAAAATAAGGTACATTCGCCTAAGATCGGATCTAATGTAAGATCGGATGATACCGCAATAACTACTAAAAGAGCTGTATTTTTTCCTCACTGGCTATATTATGCATGACGCCATTTCACCCCGCCCCTCTCGCTACTCTCGCTAGTATGCAGCAACCGCTCAGCCGCATCAGTCGTGAGCTACGAACGTTTAAAAAAAGTGTTTTTTTTTCGAGAATTTTTGAAGATCCGATCTTTAACAGGAAGTTATGCACCTTCTTCTCCAACTTTAGAGTTGAAATTAGATACTAGTCCGATCTTAAGCCAAGAAGATTTTTCGGTTGGGTGTCTTGAAAAAAAACGTGCAACTTTGAGTGTCGATTACTCCTAAGCTATTCGGCTGAGTGGCATCAAGTAAATTTATATTGATAAATAGTCCGGTCTTACCCGGGTGTACCTTACTTTGACAGTCCTGCTGTCATAACCAGACAATATTTTATCAACCTTAATATGGTTAAAACACTTGTTAAAAATGTGATTAGTTAATACTGGCCATTTTTTTCACAGCATAATTTCATTGCAAACTGTCTTCTCCAAGTTGCATAACGAAGCAAAACAACTTTTGACCAACAAATGCCTACAACTTAAACTTAGTTGAGAAATGCAATTATTTTGACGTTTGTATGTTCAAATCGTCAAAATCGCAACTTTTGAACTAACAGGAAATGTATGTTATTGGAAACCAGATTATTTCATAACTTCAAATATTTTGAGCTAAACTGTGCCTAAAAGTGGAATTTTAAGTATAACCAAAGCCTAAACTGTCGGTCAAAAATCGTCGCCCGTCAACTGCCGCATAAGGAGCATTCCATGGACTGTCCCGTACAAACGCGAGTATACTCCGATAATTTGAGATTTCTTCCGAGTTATTAGTTATTATATATATTTTTGAGCAATTTTTGACTCCTCTAGTCACGAAAGAGTACTTCGATAAACTAACAAATTTGAGAAAAACCGTGTCCGTACGGGACATCGGTGGACTTTTTCGTGGAATGCACCATAAACAGTCCACTATCTTTCAACTTAATATCCGCTATGATCTTAACACTTCTAGGGACATTTACGAGCATTTCTCAAAATGTTTGTACATTTGAATCATGTATTTGATATTGATAAAAATTGGTAGGCTGGTAGACTCAAAAGATCCACCACATTTCCCAAAATGTCTCCAAATGTTTGTATGGAACTTTCCATCTTGGGTCATTGTCAGTCGGAGAAACAAAAGTTATCCACTCGGTGGTCAAAAGTTAACATCTTGTACGTTTTATTGCATAGGGATGTAGACCTGGGAACCTAGTTGTACTGGTGATTGTTATATCCCAAAATTAGTAGAGGGGTTCCTTAACTTTAGGTATGTCCACCGAAAAGACGATAACCTAAATCTGACAATGACCCTCTTACTAAATTAAACTTTATGAGAATTGCTCTATGTAACACCCACTATCCAGTGTTTTCTTCACTTCCTGTGACATCTACCCCGTATATCCAGCATAATATCCACGATCTTACACTTCCGGCGACGTTAACATATATTCGCTGCTCTTTTCACTTTTTACAACATCTACCCCGTATATCCAGCATAACATATCGACAATTGTTAACACATCGCACCATTCACATGTAATATCACATCACTCAGCGACGTCTACCCGTCGCTGTCCTCCTCCTAGCTGTCGTCGGGTTCGATCTTGCCCCGGGCCAGATCATCACTATTTGCTTCTCATCCTCACCTTTGGGGTGGATGGTCTCGATGGTGAGCATCATTGAGATGCTGTCATATATTCGCTGCCGTCACTTTTTGCAACATGGGGTATATGTTTATATCCAGCATAACATAATATCCACAATAATCTAACACTTCGCACCATTCACATGTAATATCACTTCACTCAGCGACGTCTACCCGTCGCTGTCCTCCTCCTAGCTGTCGTCGGGTTCGATCTTGCCCCCGGGCCGGATCATCACTAGTTGCTTCTCATCCTCGCCCTCGGGGTGGATGGTCTCGATGGTGAGCATCATCTTCTCGTCGCAGCTGTCGTCGCCCGAGTCAGAGTACATGGACTGCGTTGAGGTGGCCACCTCCTATAAAGAGAATGGAAATTGATGGATTGATTAAGTAAGTGTTTATTTGTAAATACAGGTACATGTATGGTAACAGTTGGTCAATATTATATCGTCGGTTGACAAGCAAAACTCACTAAGTAACAAATACCTACTTGACATAAAGCTCGTATCTCAGTTCTGATTTTATACTGACATAAGAGGTTGTTAAGAGTAGTGACAGTTTTTATAGTGAGTTTTGCTTGGTAGCCGACGATATTATAGTTTATAGTCTTACAAAATGAAAATAAAATGCCCAAAAATCTACTCTAAATATTATTCTTGTAATCTTTGTGTTTATACTAAACGTCAATTTGTAAAATTTACTGCACATTGGATAACACGAGGATATGGCATGCCATAGTAGCTCATGAACTTTTTTAAGAAAATTACATCTAATTAAATTTAATATATGTATACGAGTTTATACGAACGAAGAAAATATTAATATTACATTTCTTAAGTATGATGGCTTAAGTATAAAAGCCGATAAATATTGTCGGTCTTTTGACATAATTGATAAGACGGAAAGGGAAAAACAATACTTATCGGCTTGCTAACTTTGATACGTTTATGAATAAGGTGGCTATACTCTGTTTGGTTGTAAACAAAATGTAAACAATCTTGCATATTGAAAAATGCGTTTATAAATCCAAACTAGGTACTTAATGAATTAAAACAATGTGAATCACTGTATTTCTTTGTTTTAAGATCAAATAGGGGAAAAAAACTAGGCTTGCTATAGTTAGGAGAGGTTTATGAATAAGGGAGCTAGTCTTTAAAAGTGTGTGGCAAGCAAGAACCGGTATTTTCTCCATACAAAAAGAACGGTTATTTTTTCGTTCTTGGGTGTATAAATACTAAGTTAATGGAGTAATTTAAAAATATGATATTGTAAATTACATAAATTATTGAGTAGTACATAAAGAGTAGAAAAAATTTTAAAATATTGGGCTATATCGAGGTTTTTGTAAAATAACGGTTCCGGTCTCTGGTGGCAAGAAAAAGGTAGGAGTAGGAGTTTTTTTTTCATCACACTTGCTGTCTAAGCGCGCCATTGCTTGCGCGCGTAGCGGGAGTAATAGAAAAGTGAAATTCCCTAGGGAGTAATAGAAATGTCAGTACGTCATTTAATAATATTTTGTCTTAAAACTTATTTTTTTGTCGGCAAGTGTGATGAAAAACATTGTATGCATCACGGTCGGTAAGCGGAATACTAACTAGAGTCATAAAAGCTTCTAACACTCTCGTTAGTAATTCCGTACACCTCCCTTGATGCACAATGTACAGTCACCACACGGGATTGTTGAGCCACTTGTCACTGTTCGCAACTTGGTCGAATAATACAAATCGGGTTCCGAACTCTTATGAGGCTGGTATCACGACTTCGGCCGAACTCTGGCCAATGGGGCGGTCGTTGCTACGGTTAGCCAATGACCGCTCGCGTATTCTTCAGAAGGTGACATTACCATGGTTACGTAATAACAAAACTGTTTAACCAATGATTTATGGCTATTTTTCCGGAAGCTGACGTTACTATAATTACGTTATAATAATAACATCCGTTTTAGTACTGGAGACGTCAATCTAACTTCAGAGCCCTGATGGTAATTTCGTTCACTTTCCTTTTAACGGCTGTCACTGACAGGTATTTTTTCAACGTTAGAATTTCAGTCAGAAACTTTCAAGTTTCTACTAAACATTTTTATGGCTATTGACAGATTATAGGATTATAGGTAGATTGTCAAAGGTTACCTACCATATTTCTACAAAGGTTATATTACTTACATTACATAAGTTTTCAACTAACGTCCACTGAGCTGTAACGAATGATAATAAAGACAGCAATAGCATTTGTCTCTGTCAATGAAAAAAATTTATTTAAAATTGCTCGATAACATAACTTTTTATATAAATAATATATCTTAAATGAAAAAATACCTCGCCTATTAATGTCAGATATGTCATGGCAACCGATTTGAAGCAAATACGAATAAATACTAAACGGTTTTAGACAAATCTATGAAGAACTGTCGTTATCCAGTTTCCTCTAGGAACAACGACATCTAGCGTCTAATAATGGCCGATGACTAATCCTTAATTCTCGTAGACGAAGAAATTTTTATTATTTCAACTAGTTTTGACATACTGAAATTTTGACGCAACAACGATTCGTATTTGACAGACATATCATCGGGGAACATCGGTCATGTCGCGATCGTGCCTACTAACGAAAAATACCGAACCCATAATATTACACGACCAAATTGCATCCATTGCCAAGTGGCTCAACAATCCCATGTGGTGACTGTACTATTAAAATATTGGGCTATTTCAAGGTTTTTGTAAAATAACGGTTCCGGTCCCTGGTGGCAAGAAAAAGGTAGGAGTAGGAGTTATTTTTTTAATCTTGTTGACAAGTAAGTGGTGGGACTGACCGTGATCCGGTTCTTGGTGTGTATGCGCACGTGCTTGGCGAGATGGTCGGAGCGCATGAAGCGCTTGCTGCACTCGGGGCACTCGAAGCGCTTCTCTCCGTCGGACCGGGTGAACCTGTTCATTGAACTGTATGACAAGTGGTGGGACTGACCGTGATCCGGTTCTTGGTGTGTATGCGCACGTGCTTGGCGAGATGGTCGGAGCGCATGAAGCGCTTGCTGCACTCGGGGCACTCGAAGCGCTTCTCTCCGTCGGACCGGGTGAACCTGTTCATTGAACTGTATGACAAGTGGTGGGACTGACCGTGATCCGGTTCTTGGTGTGTATGCGCACGTGCTTGGCGAGATGGTCGGAGCGCATGAAGCGCTTGCTGCACTCGGGGCACTCGAAGCGCTTCTCTCCGTCGGACCGGGTGAACCTGTTCATTGAACTGTATGACAAGTGGTGGGACTGACCGTGATCCGGTTCTTGGTGTGTATGCGCACGTGCTTGGCGAGATGGTCGGAGCGCATGAAGCGCTTGCTGCACTCGGGGCACTCGAAGCGCTTCTCTCCGTCGGACCGGGTGAACCTGTTCATGTAACTGTATGACAAGTGGTGGGACTGACCGTGATCCGGTTCTTGGTGTGTATGCGCACGTGCTTGGCGAGATGGTCGGAGCGCATGAAGCGCTTGCTGCACTCGGGGCACTCGAAGCGCTTCTCTCCGTCGGACCGGGTGAACCTGTTCATTGAACTGTATGACAAGTGGTGGGACTGACCGTGATCCGGTTCTTGGTGTGTATGCGCACGTGCTTGGCGAGATGGTCGGAGCGCATGAAGCGCTTGCTGCACTCGGGGCACTCGAAGCGCTTCTCTCCGTCGGACCGGGTGAACCTGTTCATTGAACTGTATGACAAGTGGTGGGACTGACCGTGATCCGGTTCTTGGTGTGTATGCGCACGTGCTTGGCGAGATGGTCGGAGCGCATGAAGCGCTTGCTGCACTCGGGGCACTCGAAGCGCTTCTCTCCGTCGGACCGGGTGAACCTGTTCATTGAACTGTATGACAAGTGGTGGGACTGACCGTGATCCGGTTCTTGGTGTGTATGCGCACGTGCTTGGCGAGATGGTCGGAGCGCATGAAGCGCTTGCTGCACTCGGGGCACTCGAAGCGCTTCTCTCCGTCGGACCGGGTGAACCTGTTCATTGAACTGTATGACAAGTGGTGGGACTGACCGTGATCCGGTTCTTGGTGTGTATGCGCACGTGCTTGGCGAGATGGTCGGAGCGCATGAAGCGCTTGCTGCACTCGGGGCACTCGAAGCGCTTCTCTCCGTCGGACCGGGTGAACCTGTTCATTGAACTGTATGACAAGTGGTGGGACTGACCGTGATCCGGTTCTTGGTGTGTATGCGCACGTGCTTGGCGAGATGGTCGGAGCGCATGAAGCGCTTGCTGCACTCGGGGCACTCGAAGCGCTTCTCTCCGTCGGACCGGGTGAACCTGTTCATGTAACTGTATGACAAGTGGTGGGACTGACCGTGATCCGGTTCTTGGTGTGTATGCGCACGTGCTTGGCGAGATGGTCGGAGCGCATGAAGCGCTTGCTGCACTCGGGGCACTCGAAGCCCTTCTCTCCCGTCGGACCGGGTGAACCTGTTCATGTAACTGTATGACAAGTGGTGGGACTGACCGTGATCCGGTTCTTGGTGTGTATGCGCACGTGCTTGGCGAGATGGTCGGAGCGCATGAAGCGCTTGCTGCACTCGGGGCACTCGAAGCGCTTCTCTCCGTCGGACCGGGTGAACCTGTTCATGTAACTGTATGACAAGTGGTGACACTGACCGTGATCCGGTTCTTGGTGTGTATGCGCACGTGTTTGGCGAGATGGTCGGAGCGCATGAAGCGCTTGCTGCACTCGGGGCACTCGAAGCGCTTCTCTCCCGTGTGCGTGCGACGGTGCCGCTGCAACTCGTCGGACCGCGTGAACCTGCGATTGTATGCGGTTAGTTAAGGTGATATCAGACGGTTCACTCGGATGAATGTTCACTCGCGTGAATGCTTCATTATTGTTTCATTCCATGTTCACACAGCAAAGCTGGAATGACATAGAAATGAACATTCACTCCGCATTTCAGTCAATATGGCGTCCAATGAAGTCATGTCTCGAGAACGATAGATTTAAACGCTCGAGTAGCAACAGTCAGCCGAATCTGAGTGAACAGTTCATTCCGTGTTCAGACGGAATGAACTGTTGATTTTCCATTCATTCGGAGTGCGAGTGAAAGATGCCGAATGAAAATATCCAACATTGATTGATCGGTTCACTAATGAATTCATTCGGCACTTTTGTTTCACTCCGTGGTCAGACGTGTCATTTTAAGTGAAAGATGCCGAATGAAACGAAAAAATGAACGAGAAATGAACCGTCTGATATCACCTTTTATCCTCCCAGGCATCCAACTGAGAAAAATAGTAGGACTGATAAACAAACACCTGCACAATAAGGGCAAAACGGACAGCCTTATATGCAGGACCTGCATGGAAGAGGAGGAAACAACAAAACATTTTCTTGTAGAATGTAAACAGGTAGTATACAGGAGCGCCTACTTAGGGACTCCCACGCTATAGGAGGCATTTAGCAACCTGAAACAGATTCTGAGTTTCGTGGAAAGACTTGGATTGTTGAAATGGGGCTACCTCGCTATCACGCAAAAAAGGCACACTGGATATCGATTTGCGAAAAAGCCCAGTTCAACTAACCCAGCCGTAAGGCCTAGCCATACGAGAGAAACTTCCAAAATTTGTTACAGACATTTTTACCTAATCCGCAGGAAATAAGTTTTAGTTCAGTTAGACCGAAAATTTTCCGATCAAAAAAAACGCAATTCTGTTCTTATTGAATACAGCAGTGTTATTCACTAAGGAAACCGCCTTGCTGTCAGCGCTGTGTCAGTGCGGCGGCAGCGTCGAGCCTAAAAATGGTATTCACTAATGTACTTTAAACGACACTAGTGCTCGGCGACGAATGCGGCGTGAGCTGGAACTACATTGCGTCGAAAGTTTGACGTTTAATGTATGAACTTCGTATTCTCTAACGAAAAACAGCGACGAACTCGCCCACAACCTCGCTCACAGCCTCGATTCCTAATGTCAAATCAAACAGCTAGGATTTTAGACAAGGCTGTCTCGACATCGAGCTCGTTGACGAACGCAGCGTCGAATGTGTCAGTAAGAGAATAGCATAGCAGGCCGTAATGGTACAGTACCTGCAACGAACGTGTTAAGTAGGGTGGTTCTTATTTCTACAATTTTGTAGGATGTTCGAAACAATAAAGGAGCAATAAAAATTAGGGGGGGGGGGGACTGTTAAGCCTTTGTTACAGTCAAGAGTATATATAGAAAGTTATAACTTGCTCGAAAATGAACACAAAACAAACCCCAAGTTGCCATATATTTTAAACAATGTACAGTTGGCAGCGGTTACGACCCAACAAGACCTGGGAGTCCTTATATCTAATGACCTCAAGTGGGAACCCCACATCTCCCAAATGGTAAAAAAAGCAAACTCGATAGTTTATATAATTAGAAGAGCATTTAGTATCCTAACTCCCGAAGTAATGCTAAAGATTTACAAGACGTACGTACGACCCATCTTGGAATATGGTTTTCAGATATGGAACCCTTACTTCAAAAAAGACATAGAAATGATTGAGCGTGTCCAACGCAGATTTACAAAGATTCCCGCACAGTTAAAGTCATTATCGTACGAGGAAAGACTAAAGAAGTTGGGTTTGACGACACTACAAAAGAGGCGCGAACGAGGAGATATGATCGAGACCTTCAAAATCATGCAAGGATATTACGACTGCCCCGAATTGAGCAACTTGTTCACCCGACACTCTAATACGCGCACAAGAGGACACAGCTGGAAGTTAACAACAACAAAATATAAAACCAATACCGGCAAAAACTTCCTTGCGAACCGTATAGTAAAGTCATGGAACAAATTACCCTCCGAAGTTGTGAACTCTACAAGTGTTAACCAATTTAAAAATCGTTTGGACAAACTGTCTTAAACAATGAAAACGTGCTAAGTGAACTATGATTTAGACGTATCAACTTACAGCTGCCTGTCTAAAACAAAACAAAAAAAAAAAAATGTGTCTGAAAGCACCTGCTAGTTAAAAGTCTGCTTATATTGGCCAAATTACTTTTCAGCCTACATACAAGCACAAAACGTTAGGTCCTCACCTCTTCCCGCAGAAGAGCCAATTGCAGAGGAACGGGCGCTCGCCGGTGTGCCACCGAAGATGCGCCCGCAGATGCGACGTTTTGCCGTACACCTTGTTGCAGCCGGCGATGTGGCACACGTGCTGCTTCTTGCGGTCGACGAGGCGACTGGAAATATAATTAAAAAATAGTACATCACATCAGAGGCCCGGAAAATTTTCCGGCCAAGTTGGTATATGGATAGGTAACGAGGCCGGGAATCCGTTTTCACGCCGAAGTATGTATAGTGCTTTTCTAAAACATACAAAGAATACTTACAAAAAATAATAATGACAATTGAACATATTGTGAGAACACAAATCAAATTATTTATTAACTAAATATTTTGATTTGTACTTTTAATTTTTCCCCAGTAGTCACACTACTTAATACTATATAAATTATAAATATTAGATGTCATATACCAAAGAAAAACGACCAAGATCACCTATGTCCGAGGTGGGGATCGAACCCACGTACTCAGCTTTCGCGGCTGATGCCTGTACCCCTCGGCCACTCGGTCTTAGCAACCACCGGTCAAATTTCTCGGGTATATGCAATCCCTTACAAGGCTAGGCGCCTTTGACCATTCTCTAAGGGCAAGCACTAACTACATGCCTGCACCTCCTATTCAGAATACTTTACAGTTTTCTAGAATAGCTAGAGAGAGATGGTGCTGCCATCTATTGAACATATTGTGAAAACACAAATCAAATTATTTATTAACTAAATATTTTGATTTGTACTTTTAATTTTTCCCCAGTAGTCACACTACTTAATACTATATAAACATACCTGGGATAACTGGGGGCAAGTTATAGGGATTTGTTATCGATTAAAAAGATGTCGATATAATTATAATAAAAGATGTGCTGAACATTCTCGATTACAGTACAGAGGTTCGATGTCATATCTGATATCGAGCCTCTTCAGATAGTAAAAACTAGTATGCAGATGTCATATTAATCAATATGACAATTTAAATATTGATATTTTAATATTAATTGTATATTTTGAAAACTATTTTCAATAAACGCGTAACTACCCGTTTAGATTTATTTTAATTGAAGAGTAAGTACCCAAGTACCTAATATTTATTTATGCCGAATAACATTTTAATGTTGTCATTCACAGTAACATCGATATATATTTAGTCTATAAAATATTTTGCTACATCACTTTCGTATAAATGCCCCGAGTTATCCCAGGTATGTATATAAATTATAAATATTAGATGTCATATACCAAAGAAAAACGACCAAGATCACCTATGTCCGAGGTGGGGATCGAACCCACGTACTCAGCTTTCGCGGCTGATGCCTGTACCCCTCGGCCACTCGGTCTTAGCAACCACCGGTCAAATTTCTCGGGTATATGCAATCCCTTACAAGGCTAGGCGCCTTTGACCATTCTCTAAGGGCAAGCACTAACTACATGCCTGCACCTCCTATTCAGAATACTTTACAGTTTTCTAGAATAGCTAGAGAGAGATGGTGCTGCCATCTATTGAACATATTGTGAAAACACAAATCAAATTATTTATTAACTAAATATTTTGATTTGTACTTTTAATTTTTCCCCAGTAGTCACACTACTTAATACTATATAAATTATAAATATTAGATGTCATATACCAAAGAAAAACGACCAAGATCACCTATGTCCGAGGTGGGGATCGAACCCACGTACTCAGCTTTCGCGGCTGATGCCTGTACCCCTCGGCCACTCGGTCTTAGCAACCACCGGTCAAATTTCTCGGGTATATGCAATCCCTTACAAGGCTAGGCGCCTTTGACCATTCTCTAAGGGCAAGCACTAACTACATGCCTGCACCTCCTATTCAGAATACTTTACAGTTTTCTAGAATAGCTAGAGAGAGATGGTGCTGCCATCTATTGAACATATTGTGAAAACACAAATCAAATTATTTATTAACTAAATATTTTGATTTGTACTTTTAATTTTTCCCCAGTAGTCACACTACTTAATACTATATAAATTATAAATATTAGATGTCATATACCAAAGAAAAACGACCAAGATCACCTATGTCCGAGGTGGGGATCGAACCCACGTACTCAGCTTTCGCGGCTGATGCCTGTACCCCTCGGCCACTCGGTCTTAGCAACCACCGGTCAAATTTCTCGGGTATATGCAATCCCTTACAAGGCTAGGCGCCTTTGACCATTCTCTAAGGGCAAGCACTAACTACATGCCTGCACCTCCTATTCAGAATACTTTACAGTTTTCTAGAATAGCTAGAGAGAGATGGTGCTGCCATCTATTGAACATATTGTGAAAACACAAATCAAATTATTTATTAACTAAATATTTTGATTTGTACTTTTAATTTTTCCCCAGTAGTCACACTACTTAATACTATATAAATTATAAATATTAGATGTCATATACCAAAGAAAAACGACCAAGATCACCTATGTCCGAGGTGGGGATCGAACCCACGTACTCAGCTTTCGCGGCTGATGCCTGTACCCCTCGGCCACTCGGTCTTAGCAACCACCGGTCAAATTTCTCGGGTATATGCAATCCCTTACAAGGCTAGGCGCCTTTGACCATTCTCTAAGGGCAAGCACTAACTACATGCCTGCACCTCCTATTCAGAATACTTTACAGTTTTCTAGAATAGCTAGAGAGAGATGGTGCTGCCATCTATTGAACATATTGTGAAAACACAAATCAAATTATTTATTAACTAAATATTTTGATTTGTACTTTTAATTTTTCCCCAGTAGTCACACTACTTAATACTATATAAATTATAAATATTAGATGTCATATACCAAAGAAAAACGACCAAGATCACCTATGTCCGAGGTGGGGATCGAACCCACGTACTCAGCTTTCGCGGCTGATGCCTGTACCCCTCGGCCACTCGGTCTTAGCAACCACCGGTCAAATTTCTCGGGTATATGCAATCCCTTACAAGGCTAGGCGCCTTTGACCATTCTCTAAGGGCAAGCACTAACTACATGCCTGCACCTCCTATTCAGAATACTTTACAGTTTTCTAGAATAGCTAGAGAGAGATGGTGCTGCCATCTATTGAACATATTGTGAAAACACAAATCAAATTATTTATTAACTAAATATTTTGATTTGTACTTTTAATTTTTCCCCAGTAGTCACACTACTTAATACTATATAAATTATAAATATTAGATGTCATATACCAAAGAAAAACGACCAAGATCACCTATGTCCGAGGTGGGGATCGAACCCACGTACTCAGCTTTCGCGGCTGATGCCTGTACCCCTCGGCCACTCGGTCTTAGCAACCACCGGTCAAATTTCTCGGGTATATGCAATCCCTTACAAGGCTAGGCGCCTTTGACCATTCTCTAAGGGCAAGCACTAACTACATGCCTGCACCTCGGACATAGGTGATCTTGGTCGTTTTTCTTTGGTTTATGACATCTAATATTTATAATTTATATAGTATTAAGTAGTGTGACTACTGGGGAAAAATTAAAAGTACAAATCAAAATATTTAGTTAATAAATAATTTGATTTGTGTTTTCACAATATGTTCAATAGATGGCAGCACCATCTCTCTCTAGCTATTCTAGAAAACTGTAAAGTATTCTGAATAGGAGGTGCAGGCATGTAGTTAGTGCTTGCCCTTAGAGAATGGTCAAAGGCGCCTAGCCTTGTAAGGGATTGCATATACCCGAGAAATTTGACCGGTGGTTGCTAAGACCGAGTGGCCGAGGGGTACAGGCATCAGCCGCGAAAGCTGAGTACGTGGGTTCGATCCCCACCTCGGACATAGGTGATCTTGGTCGTTTTTCTTTGGTATATGACATCTAATATTTATAATTTATATAGTATTAAGTAGTGTGACTACTGGGGAAAAATTAAAAGTACAAATCAAAATATTTAGTTAATAAATAATTTGATTTGTGTTTTCACAATATGTTCAATAGATGGCAGCACCATCTCTCTCTAGCTATTCTAGAAAACTGTAAAGTATTCTGAATAGGAGGTGCAGGCATGTAGTTAGTGCTTGCCCTTAGAGAATGGTCAAAGGCGCCTAGCCTTGTAAGGGATTGCATATACCCGAGAAATTTGACCGGTGGTTGCTAAGACCGAGTGGCCGAGGGGTACAGGCATCAGCCGCGAAAGCTGAGTACGTGGGTTCGATCCCCACCTCGGACATAGGTGATCTTGGTCGTTTTTCTTTGGTATATGACATCTAATATTTATAATTTATATAGTATTAAGTAGTGTGACTACTGGGGAAAAATTAAAAGTACAAATCAAAATATTTAGTTAATAAATAATTTGATTTGTGTTTTCACAATATGTTCAATAGATGGCAGCACCATCTCTCTCTAGCTATTCTAGAAAACTGTAAAGTATTCTGAATAGGAGGTGCAGGCATGTAGTTAGTGCTTGCCCTTAGAGAATGGTCAAAGGCGCCTAGCCTTGTAAGGGATTGCATATACCCGAGAAATTTGACCGGTGGTTGCTAAGACCGAGTGGCCGAGGGGTACAGGCATCAGCCGCGAAAGCTGAGTACGTGGGTTCGATCCCCACCTCGGACATAGGTGATCTTGGTCGTTTTTCTTTGGTATATGACATCTAATATTTATAATTTATATAGTATTAAGTAGTGTGACTACTGGGGAAAAATTAAAAGTACAAATCAAAATATTTAGTTAATAAATAATTTGATTTGTGTTTTCACAATATGTTCAATAGATGGCAGCACCATCTCTCTCTAGCTATTCTAGAAAACTGTAAAGTATTCTGAATAGGAGGTGCAGGCATGTAGTTAGTGCTTGCCCTTAGAGAATGGTCAAAGGCGCCTAGCCTTGTAAGGGATTGCATATACCCGAGAAATTTGACCGGTGGTTGCTAAGACCGAGTGGCCGAGGGGTACAGGCATCAGCCGCGAAAGCTGAGTACGTGGGTTCGATCCCCACCTCGGACATAGGTGATCTTGGTCGTTTTTCTTTGGTATATGACATCTAATATTTATAATTTATATAGTATTAAGTAGTGTGACTACTGGGGAAAAATTAAAAGTACAAATCAAAATATTTAGTTAATAAATAATTTGATTTGTGTTTTCACAATATGTTCAATAGATGGCAGCACCATCTCTCTCTAGCTATTCTAGAAAACTGTAAAGTATTCTGAATAGGAGGTGCAGGCATGTAGTTAGTGCTTGCCCTTAGAGAATGGTCAAAGGCGCCTAGCCTTGTAAGGGATTGCATATACCCGAGAAATTTGACCGGTGGTTGCTAAGACCGAGTGGCCGAGGGGTACAGGCATCAGCCGCGAAAGCTGAGTACGTGGGTTCGATCCCCACCTCGGACATAGGTGATCTTGGTCGTTTTTCTTTGGTATATGACATCTAATATTTATAATAATGACAATGTTGTCGAAATTAAAAGAAAGTTACTTTGCAGGCCTAGGCCTGAAAAGTATTATGAAATTTCATTTCCATCCCAGTGAGTTACTGCGCCCTAAAAGCGATACTTCCGAGTCTATTTTAAGGAACGTAAAGACAATATTTCATTGCATGTTTGAGAAAAATCATAAATTTTCAATAACTAACTAAACAAAAATGTTGACATTATAATGTGTGTAAACATCTTACCATCTCGATTTGAGCTTAAAATGATGCCTCTGTAATAGGGTGGTCCTTAATTTTGCAATTTTGTAGGATGTTCGAATAAAGGAGCTCTTTGCCCTCCCGATTGCATGTATGAATTTTCTATGGGGCACACTTGACTCTCATTCTGTTTTTTTTTCCATTATTATAAACAAAAATTAGGGGTCGGTACAGGTGTAGTGAGAAATTACTTGCCTTCGGAAACGTTCGTAAACACATGCTGTTTCAGGCAGTGTCACCGAGTCTGACTGAAGTAGCATGACAGCTATTACTGTCAGTCTCAGTGAGATAGACTGAAACAGCATGACGTTGACGAACGTTTCCGAAGGCAAGTCATTTCTCACTACATCTGTACCGAAGTAATAAAAGAGCGGCTAATAATTTGGCAAAGAGCTCCTTTATTGGCTCGAACATCCTACAAAATTGTAAAAATAAAGACCACCCTACTCTGTAGCTATAATTACAATTGACACAAGTTCAACGCGCTTTTTGTCATCATTATTGCCAATAACATGTACAAGCAACCCACTTAGTTGTAGTAGCTGTTTCAGACTGGCTCTGACGTTGTGGGCCATTCTCACATTCTATCTTCGAAATTTTCTCTTTATAGCTAAGAAATAAATCATTGTTAGTCAATTTTTACCCCTGATCACATGTATAGCCGTCTGTAAATATTTATCAATGTTATTCCACTAGGACTGGCCAGCAGGCCACCAGGCACTTGCCATTCTCAAAATCTATCCCTGAAGTGTTCCCACTATCAATACCCTTCAAGTCAAGGGTGAATAGGCACCTTCTGGGCACTCACTCCATCGTAGGCCACGTCTCTGCCCTTGGCTAGTCTGGCCATGAGTAAGCCCATTTCAAATAAAAAAAGAAACAAAAAAACTATAGCTATTACATCAATAACTAAACAGGTAACTTACTTCTCCTCATGATCACATTGACATGTGAAGGTGACCTTCATGAACCTGTTCAGATCAGTTCTAGGCCCCGGAACGCTTCCATTCTCACACTCCGTCCCCGAAGTGTTCCCGCTATTGCTATATCAATAAGTAACCAAGCAACTTACTTTTCTCCTTGATCACAGTTAGGACACGTGCAAGCAACCCTCTTCATCAGCCGCTTGCCACTAGCACTGGCTGCCCGAGCCTTGCCATTCTCACACTCCGTCCCCGAAGTGTTCCCACTATTGCTATATCAATAAGTAACCAAGCAACTTACTTTTCTCCTTGATCACAGTTAGGACATGTGCAAGCAACCCTCTTCATCAGTTGCTTGCCACTAGGACTGGTTGCCCGAGCCTTGCTCTTCTCACACTCTGTCCCCGAAGTGTTCCTGCTATTGCTATATCAATAAGTAACCAAGCAACTTACTTTTCTCCTTGATCACAGTTAGGACACGTGCAAGCAACCCTCTTCATCAGCCGCTTGCCACTAGGACTAGCTGCCCCGGCCTTGCCATTCTCACACTCCGTCAAGTGTTCCCGCTATTGCTATATCAATAAGTAACCAAGCGACTTACTTTTCTCCTTGATCACAGTTAGGACACGTGCAAGCAACCCTCTTCATCAGCCGCTTGCCACTAAAACTGGCTGCCCGAGCCTTGCCATTCTCACACTCTGTCCCCGAAGTGTTCCCACTATTGCTACATCAATAAGTAACCAAGCAACTTACTTTTCTCCTTGATCACAGTTAGGACACGTGCAAGCAACCCTCTTCATCAGCCGCTTGCCACTAGGACTGGTTGCCCGAGCCTTGCCATTCTCACACTCCGTCCCCGGAGTGTTCCCGCTATTGCTACATCAATAAGTAACCAAGCCACTTACTTTTCTCCTTGATCACAGTTAGGACACGTGCAAGCAACCCTCTTCATCAGCCGCTTGCCACTAGGACTCGCTGCCCGGGCCTTGCCGTTCTCACACTCCGTCCCTGAGGTGTTCCCGCTATTGCTGTTGTTACTGTTGTTGCTGTTATTGCTGACCGTGACGAGCTGCCACTTGCCTGGCTCATTGGGGTCTTGTTGGATTTGCTGGCCTGTGAGAGAAGTTTCATAATTCAATTTATGGTTAATCTATATAATTATATGGTTATCTTTATCCTTGTAAGGCCCACTATAGATACTTTTGCTATTTTTAATTTGAAACATCCTCTATATGTAAATTGGTAAGAATTTTGTTTGTTTCAAAAAGCAATCAAACAAAATAAATTCTACTTTGATTGGTTCATTAAATATTTAAATTGGATTGCAACAACTATGTATATTGTAATGCATTTGGTCTTATTTTTCTATAAAATGATAAATTGATAATATTGATAAAGAGTTAGTTACAGCTAATGATCACTGATGGTAAGAGTAATAGCTTTCACAAGTTTACATGAGCATCACAATATCCTAGGTAATATTAAATAACTAAAGGCACTGGTTCCTATATGAAACTGAATTCAAATGATGCTACCTGTTTACTCAAAATATTTGTTAGGAATACATATGCTCATACTTTAACTGCCCCTAAAAAACTCAGTTTAACATTCAAAATGAAGTGTAAAAATGAAACCTACAACATATTAATGACTGACTGAATTGGTTTAGTTCCCACACATTACCATTATCGAGAAAGAGGGGATAGAGGGGATCTTCAGATTGTAGCTCTTGCTTCGGTATGAAATCTTCATTTATTTCTGCCGGCCACATATTAATTTACTTACAAGATAAAAAAGACCTTTCAAATTTACTTGTTCAACACAATATTCTAAAATTAATATTATGTAACTGAGCAAATGGTCTAGTTAAGCGAAAATTTTAAAGAGTCTTAATCCAAAATATTTGTTTAACATAGTAATGAAGGGTGAATTAAATCTTGTAACAATATTTTAAATACACAAAATGATAATGACTAACATTTTTAACGACCATATGAAATCCTATTACTATATTCACAGCTCACAGAACGTATATTCAACGAGTTTGTATTGGTTACTTCACAAACACATTAAACAATTTACCATTATCAAGAACGAGAGGATCTTCGTCAGACTGTGGCTCTTCCTTTGGTTCTATTAAATCTTCTTTTAATTCTGTCGGGCCCATATTTCTTTGATTAGTTTGCCAATTTTGTTCAAATCACTTTAAACATCAGTTTATGCAAGTTAAATACCTATTTTATGAATAAGTTAATAACCTTTATTAAATTACACAAATCGGAAACTAAAAGTACGAACACGCAGAGCAGAAACAAAAACTTTGTTGGCAACTAGACATGTGTAAGTAATGCTCGTAATATCACAAATGACATATCACTCGAATGTGTAATGAAACATTACTTATCACTCCGACGAAACAGGCATTACTCCCAAACATCACTCGAAATATCAGTACCCGAGCGCACAGGACCACTACGACCAGCCAGCCAATGCACGTCCATAATACTTACGCCATTTCAAGTCTATACCCAGTGCGCGTAATGTGTAATGCCATTGTGATAGTGTGATGTTTGCCATGCTACCATTGCTTCGCTATCCCGCTCGCACTCAAACTCGGTAATCACTCGCTCTCGCTCGGCAGCTCGGCTCGACTTCGGCTATCTTCGGATCGATATCGTAATGTGGGTGATAGCTGTGATGCCTGTGATGTTACTATCTCGCGCGCGCCCGCGCTGCTGCGTATTGCCATCGACTATGTTCGGGTGATGTTTCGAGTGATGTGATATCTCAGTGAGATATTACACTTTAGGAAAAGTGATGTGATAGAGCATTACTTTTTGAAGCACTGTTTCGCGCATGTCTATTGGCAACGTCAGTCTGACAGATGTTAACTTGACAGTTCGTCTGTGATGCCATACAAAAAAAATATATTTGAAATCTGTTTTTTTTCTGTTATGTTGGCGATCATGGTGCCGCATTGAAATTAATCTCTTCAATATGAAATGCAACTTTATGTATGGTTTACTTATAATTTCATCAAAAATCCGCAAAATTTGAAAATTGCGTATAAAGACTGGGAAGAAAATTTTCAACTTCAATTATTTGGCTTGATTATTTGAAGGGGGTTATTTAAATTTCCATATAAAACTAAATTTGCGTTTCATTAAATTGTGAGCCTTAACTATCGAATAGTCATGACGTCATTAGAGACAAACGTATACAGGGTGGTTAGTGAGTAACCCGACAAACTTGAAAGGTGTATTCCTGAGTTCCTGACCACATTTTAATGTAATATAATATGAACTTTTCTGGATTTGGCTTCATTTAAGAGATAATGATATGTTTTTCAAAAAACTATTTTCATCATAAGTCACTGATAAATGCCTGCACGATTAAACTTCTTACACTAATAGTTTTCATCTTGACATACTCACTGACGAAATCGAAAGTTAGAGAAAATGACAAAAAAGTATCAGAACAATGTTCAATAAAAAAAAAAAATTAAATCCTTACAAAAATAATCTTTCCCTACAATTTATTATTGGTCATGTACAAAAAAAATCAAAATCACAAAACAAATGAAAAAAAAAACTTTTTGTCCCAAAATGACATATGCCTCATAATATTTTTTACTTCTTTTCACATCAAAAATGCATTGGTAAAGTCTGTCGGTATACTCATTCCCACCCTGTATAATAAACGTTGTGTTAGTCTGTGCGGTAAATGAAGGCCTGGCTGAATAATTCATTATTGCTGACTTGCCTTGAAGAGTCAACCCTCAAACTCGCACGGGGCCTATTTAAAGTCTTACCTATGACGGGCTGTGGTTGCGGCTGAGCTTGCGGCAGTTGTGCTATCTGCACTCCAGGTAAGCCCAGCGCTGGGACGAGCTGCACCGCGCCCCCGATGCCGCCTACTCCTAACGTCGGCACCTGGAAAAGAAGCAAATTAAGTACGGGATCTCAAAGTTAGGTACTATTTATATGACAGGGCCGGCCTGATATATTACTTTTGTTTGCTGTGTTGTCTGTCATTTTGAATGTAATTATTATTGTTTATTTATTCGTATTGTGCTGTGTTACCTGCCGTGAAACTGTTCACGTGATGGCCTCATCGGAAGACCAGCGCTGGCACTCGCTAGCAACATGCTGAGATGAGGCCATTTCGTAATTACACGTTTTTATTTGTATATTTATTTTTTCGTTCCTGTAATTTTTGTGTGCTACGAATAAACTTATTTCTATATTTGAAGAAATAAATTGCCAAAGGAACCGGTGTTTGAAATTGCCGGCTCTGTAGATACAGATGAAATCATGCAGAAGCATGTGGTTTACCTCAAAAATGTAGAGAAATATGACCAAAAAGTTAAATCTACCATGGATTTCAAGGAGATTTTTTGGACTTCCTTCAGTTGCCTAAGAATAAAGTTATCTATCTAGTAACTTTCTACCATAAATGTGCTCATATCCGAAGTAAATTGCTATTTTCTTGATCCGATTAGAGCAATTCCATGGGAAAAAATATCTTTCTACTAAAATATTGACTCGGGAATTTTGGTATTGGCAAACATGTCAATTGTAGAGCAAAAGAAAGCATTTGATGGTTAGAAAGTTATTTAATATACTTTCAAAAGCTGAGCGACAATCGAAGCGGATATAAACCTATATTAATTATCCGAGATTCGCAGCGAGAGGGTTTTGTGTTCCAAAAGTTCTATTATTATTGGTTGTTGATGGCAGATTGTTGGTGGAGGGTATGACGGTGAGCTATTAACATTTACACATTACCGAAGAGATTCGCAGGAGGTTTCGTGTTTCAAGTGTTGTATAGAAGTGTTCTTGGGGTTATATAGCGGAGTCCTCGGGTCGTATAGCTAATACCTGAACGACATTGGGGCGCACATTGTTGGTGGCGGATATGACGGTGAGCTATTGACATTTCCACATTACCGAAGAGATTCGCATGAGGTTTTGTGTTTCAAGTGTTGTATAGAGGTGTTCTTGGGGTTATATAGCGGAGTCCTCGGGTCGTATAGCTAATACCTGAACGACATTGTAGCGCACATTGTTGGTGGCGGATATGACGGTGAGCTATTGACATTTCCACATTACCGAAGAGATTCGCATGAAGTTTTGTGTTTCAAGTGTTGTTTAGAGGTGTTCTTGGGGTTATACAGGGTGTTTGGTTAGCGGTGTCGGAGCTTTTAAGGGCTTAAACTACAATCAATTTTATCGATAAATTACTATACAATTTTTTTTTTGTGCCAACGATAATTAAATGGCGGCCATTTTAAAATTTCAAACAGACGAATACGGGTGCACGTGATATTTCTGGAATTATACGTTTGTTATCGGTCCTATCCCTGCAAAAAAAATCTCGTTAGAGAGCTCATTACATAAGCAAACTAATTAAGCTAATCATTTGACTCAACTATTTGAACAACAAGGCTAAAAAAAATTTTTTTAATTAAAAATAGTAAAAAAATCACTTTAATTTTTCAATTAATTTAATTTTTTGCATGAAAACTAGGTCGTTAAGATAGGTTTTTGGTGTTGTTATTTATTAGTACAGTATGTTAGCTAAAAAATAAGACCATAATTACAGTTATACCTTAAGTACTTTAGGAATTACAAGTGCTCAAACATACACCAAAACAGCTGCATTTAGCGTTCCCGATGCAAAATCCATAAACAAATGAATGTCAGCAGTGTACTGACTAGTGAAGTGGCCGCCTTCCATCCATCCAGTGCATGTTTGAGAACTTCTAATTCCTAAAGTACTTAAGGTATAACTGTAATTATGGTCTTATTTTTTAGCTAACATACTGTACTAATAAATAACAACACCAAAAACCTATCTTAACGACCTAGTTTTCATGCAAAATTAAATTAATTGAAAAATTAAGGTGAATTTTTTACTATTTTTAATTAAAAATTTTTTTTTTTGCCTTTTTGTTCAAATGGTTGAGTCAAATGATTAGCTTAATTAGTTTGCTTATCTAATGAGCTCTCTAACGAGATTTTTTTTGCAAGGATAGGACCGATAACAAACGTATAATTCCAGAAATATCACGTGCGCCCGTATTCGTCTGTTTGAAATTTTAAAATGGCCGCCATTTAATTATCGATGACACAAAAAAAAAATTGTTTAGTAATTTATCGATGAAATTGATTGTAGTTTAAGCCCTTAAAAGCTCCGACACCGCTAACCAAACACCCTGTATAGCTGAGTCCTCGGGTCGTATATTGGGGCATTGACATTGGGGCGCACATTGTTGGAGGGTATGATGGTAATCTATCATTCTTCACACGTTACTGGGGAGTTTACCAGCGGGAGGTTTTGTGTT
>JALPQI010016299.1:0-25845 GCA_025490895.1 Thaumatotibia leucotreta
TTTCCAATACAAGAAAATATTCAGGAATTGCAATTGCAGTAGCATTTATTAATATTTCACCTAATGTCGACGAATTCCAAGAAACCAAACCTTAAATAACTTTTCCATATTCTCAAACCCGCAATTCTAGTATAATGAACCAACGCTATAATAAATCCTTGTGTAAGTAAAGAGAAGTGTAAATGAGTGATATGGACTTAAGATAACATACATTGCTGGTTTATGAATTAAAAATTGGCCGTCAAGAGATGGGTCGCGAGTATATACCCTTTCTGACCAACTGAGTAAATACTCAGTAAATACCCATCTACTCAGTATTTATCCGTATAGCCAAATGGACGAGTAGATACTTTTTATAACTTGGGATAGAAAAACGTGTGCTTAAAGTAACAAAAAAACAACTGTTTATCAAAATTAAACGTATATTATTTGTAAAATCAACAAAATATTTACATTTATTTCTTATTTGCATAAAACATAGTAAATATGTATCAAATTCAGAAACAGAAAAATCAACATCAAAAAATAACCTTATTTATATTTGTAGATAAAAAATAATATGTAAAAAATAATCATTTAAAACCATAAAGAATTCGTAGTTTTATGAATCTAGTCAACATAATGTAGTAATCCTAATCAGTCATAATTAAACCTACCACAAATTAAAATTACAAAAAATACTTAGGTATCACAATTTTTTAAAGTCTTAACAAAAATAAAATCAATAATACAAATAATCATCAGGTGGTCACTTAACTACTAAACGTCATTCACTCTCATTGGTGCTAAGGCTATTACGATCTGTTAATTCGATATCAGGGTAAGGCCGCGGATTTTGACGAATTCGGAGCTTAAAATTTGTCTTGCTCATAAAAAAAAACCGATAACATCTAGAGAACTCCGATCAATTTTAAAATATTCCCCTATGCTCAGTTACATGTAATCAAATGAAATAACTAATTTTGCTCTTTATTTAAAATTAATAAATAAATATTTCTGCCAAAAACGTAACGAAAGTCGAGTAATTTTTTCGACTACGAGTACTTAAAATCTTTTTTTTTATATTATTAGACTTGTCAGCATTGAATGTTTGTTTTTAAACCAAATTATAATGATAAACGATTGCTTCGTTCATTAAGGACTTATGATATGTATACAATTTTACTGTTTTCTTTCTCTTTACTTTTTGGGTCACCAATTCCAAACTTACGTTACGATACTTTCGTAACGCTTTTTTAAGGTCATATTTAAGCCAATGTTGGTAGAAATTTGTTTATCGACACTAGCAACTCTTATTCTAGTAGGACGACACCCATTAGCACACTCACTCCCATTAATTCGTTAACAAATGGTTGTCACAGTGCACGCGGCGAAAGCTTTAGCAAAAAACGTCTAAAGTGGTAGTGTGATTTTCACGGTAAGTAGTGATTATTATTAAACGGCTGTTTTTTCATACGAAAGGGTTTAGTTTTAAACGTCAGTAGCATGTACTATTATGTTCAGATTGCAATTATTTACCAAGATAATCAACCTTTTTTCAAATATACGTTACACTTGTGTTACGAATACGTTACATTTTTACAAAACGTAACGTATTTTTTATGTTACGTAACGAAAATATGTGGTAAAGGGAAGCGGACACAGAAATTTACTAATTTAAATGAGTTTTATTAGATTTTGAATGACAGCATACTGTAACAAGTGTTTGCGAAACAAATCAAATTATTTTGTTATTTAGGTATTTTGATTTGCGTTTTTAGAAGTAATCAGCTTTTTCCAGTGGGTAATTTTACCCCCCTAGGGCTAATGAAATACAGTATAATTATTAACGCGTTTATTAGTGTTCATTAATAACAGTTCATTTTCCATTTAAGCATTTATGGTGATTTATTTTAGTTTATTTAGTTCCAAAGATTATGGCATTAAAACATTTGTAAATACTGTTAATTTAAATAATTAATAAGTATGAGAAATTACATTATATAGGTTGGTTATTATATTTGATTAAAACATGTTTTTTTTACGACCTTTATTTAATCAGAGTTCATACCAGTATGAGCTGAGCTTTATAGTAACTTTCGTTGCGTTTTATGGTAACGTAACGTATTTTTTTTATGTTATGTCTGTGTCACATTCGTCAAAATCCGCGGCCTTACCCATCAGTGGACTGGCCACTGTGGTTTGAAGCTTCTTCAATTTCTTCCCAATCTTCGCCATCGTCGTTATCATTGATTCCGTCTTTACGGTGTAAGAGATTCCAGTTATAGGAAATAAAAGTAATCTTTCCAGCTCGTTCTGATGTTAATCGGTTGCGTTTTTTGCTATAAATATTGGACTGTGCACTGAAAGATCGTTCAGCAGCAGCAGATGTACATGGAGCTGTTAGGATTCGTAAAGCAATTTCACTAAGTAGTGTAGAACCGCAGACACCTTTCCACCATGTTATTGGGTTCATTTCTCTAACATGACTCCAAACAAAATTCTTGCCCCAGATGCCTTCTTTAGCTCTAAATTTAGCCAAATGCGGCATGATATCGTAATTTAAACCGTTTGCCATGTTAAAGATGTATTCAACTGCATCTGTTTCTTGCGTTTCACTCAATTCACTGCCTTGGGAAACGGGATCTAGCAAATTAGCAGCCAGGTGTATGGGCTTGATGCACATCGTTGTTCTTTTTTTCTGTAAATTCCAGTATTTTATTCTTGTCAGCTTCTTCAATGATATCAATATCAGGCAACACAAATTGTAATCGCGATCGCACGTCCCGTAGCGTAATAAATACTTTGTGCATGTTTATTTCATCAGCCTCTAATTTAAATATGGCATCTGTTATTGGCTCCAATATATAAATGCACTGCTTGTTCATTTTCCAGAAATCGTCGTCCAACAAAGTCATTTTAATTTCAGGTCGCAAGCTTGTAGATTTTTCATGCACAGCCAAGGTCTGAAGTGGTAATCTGGTATTTTCTAAGCTCCTCATGCAAGTAAGATGACTACCCCATCTGGTTTTGCATGGTAGTTTCAATGTTTCACCAACAGCTTTTTCTTTTGTAATGCTAGACAACAACGCGGTCAAAACTAATCCAATAAACGCCTTTAAAACATTTATCTGGAGTATGTCTTGACACAAGAGGTTTAATGTGTGAGCAGCACAATTTATGTATGTAATGTGAGGATGTCTATTTTTCACTAATTGTAATGCTCTTTGGATATTTTTGGCATTGTCACCCACTAGAACTACGAATTTGTGTTCCCCATACTCGGCCATTATCTTTAATATCTCTTCAGATATGTATTCGCCCGTATGACGGTTATCCTTAGTGTCTAGGCTTTTTATGAGCACAGGTTCCGGTTTTGCCACAAGAAAATGTATGATTCCCTCATTTTGTCCGCTACTCCATCCATCACATTGAAGATGAAGTTGGTTCACTGCAGCAAATTCATTATTAAAGTTTTTTTGCATATCGCTGTGAATCAAATCTAAGTACTTCGTAGACACTGTTTTTCTCGTCGGTAATTTATAGCGTGGTTGTAGCTCCTCAAAGAATTGTAACCAAGCTGGATGCTCGACCATTGCCAAGGGTGCACCACTGACAAAAATGGCGTTATAGTGGTTTCGAGGGGGAAAGCTTCTGATGTTGTTTCCATGTGATTATTTATTGTGCTATTCGTAGTTATATCTATAACGTCATTTTGTGCCTTTTGCTCCTGGTTGCCATCATTTTGCGTATTTTGCCCCTGGTTGGATGTAGAATCTGCTCCTTTCAAACTTTCTTTGATAGTCTATATATCTGCTTGTCGTGGAGGGGGGATGGGATGCTGCTAGGTAAGAGTAGCACAGAAATATGTTTTATCTTTGTTAGACACAGATGCGTTGCGATGCGATACTAACAAAGATATGACGCATAACATGGAATCCGGCCTTATCTAAGATTAGAAATGGTCGCAGCTGTGTTATATTTTAATGCTTGCAATTATGTTTTTTATTGTAATTATTTTTGTAAATTTAAGTCACCAAAACAGTATTGTATTATAAATCATTATTTACTAGAATTTACTTCATTTAATGTTGATTATGTTTGAAAACATAGTATTATGTTACCTTTATTAAAGAAACAAAATGCGAATATAAGTAACAAATCTCAAATTTCGTTAAAAAAATGATATACTAATTTACCGAGTGCATAAATTAATTATTTCATGTAGTTACTTTAATTCAAAAATAAATATCCTCGTATTTGTCCGAAGTAGATAGATATCGGTAATTTATCGAGTAAATACTCACCCTAGGATATTTACTCGGATAGTTACCCATCTCGTCAGTATAAGGTTAAGAGTAGTTCTACGGAAAAAGTTCATTTGAGCCAGCTTATACATTTTTCTATCACATAATGTTGCAATGTAGGTTCTGAGGCCCTACCGCGAGCCCTGGAGTGCGATTTTTGAATTTCACCGATGATATTGAGATCACTGGTGACTAAAATTATCACCTGTGATTTGATGTCACTGTTTCCCAAATGCCGTATTTTTGAATCTCACACGTTTTTTACCAACATGCAGAAATTATACAATGTCAGTTATCCTGTTACGTTCCTTACCGGTTTTTATTTTTCATACTACCGATAACTCATATTAGTTTCTGTCAAAGCGGTCGAACGTAAAACAGTGTCAATGTCATTTGAAAAGTAAACTAAAGTTTTGAAAGATGGCAGATGTCACTAAGTCAACTGTCAAAAATAGTCACACGATGATTTCAAATCGAGTGGGTGGGGGCACTTGTAAAGCGATATCATAGGTATGACAATTCTAGTCACCGATGACATTTCAAAAATACGAACTCAAGGGAGATCACTTGTTTTCGGTGAGAATAAGTCACTGGTGAAATTCAAAAATCGCACCCCTGAACGAAGTATTGCTTCCCTGTCACACTTACGTACAAATTCACAAGTGCGAGAGAGAGGCAACACTTCGTTCGTGGTTCGCGGTAGACCTCTGGTGCCAAGAAAAGCTTATGCCGTTATTAATAAACGTTCATCAAACCTTAATGGGCTGACTAGTTAAACATTTTGTGCTTATTTTGTCACACTGACATTTAGGTCAATTGAAAAAAAAACATAGCAAAGGGCTTAGTCAAATCAAAAATCACGATCGCGTTCATTTTATTTCGAAAGTGCATCAGATCTCACTACGATAACGCCTACAAAAAATTCAGTAGCAACATTAAATGAACTTGTCAGTAAATGTAACGAAATGCCAGGCGACCATTTTGTAATTTTGTATTGGTTTACTTCAGGGAAATCTACAAATGACAATGTATTTGCTTTGTTTTTGTTATGAACGCAGTCATTAAAGCTCGTGGGTACTACCATAGTTTGCTTCGACGTTTAAAATGACAACAATTAATGTATGAATCAACGTCCTCGCAAAACAAGGTTTCTTATAATCGTGTTTTTGGATACTAAATAATAATATCGTCAATTGTAATATGAATTAATGTAATCACCAAAATGATGAAATTGAGTTAAGTATACCGTTCGACTGCAAATTTTCTGCTCTATCGAACGGTGTATATACCTAAATAAAATATTGATATCCAGAAAAAAAATGTCGAATACGCTAACAAAAATTTTGCCATTTTATTAAGTTTTTACGCTTTTTATTAACGTATGTAAAGGTTTAAAAAAATTATAGACAATATTTTAACGTAAGTACGAATTTGTAAGTACAAAATATGTCCGTCGTAATGTACTCACGATATTTTTATAAATGTCTAAGCAGTTAGCGCCATCTGTATTGTATGGCTCATAAGCAATTCGATTTCAATTTGTGAAATCCACTTTTAATGATTTTCATTAAATTATTAACGTATCTCCCAATTTTTTTTTAAATATTTTACGCAAGCACCAGCCATTTCCTGAATTACAACTGTGGTCGCAGTTAGTAACTGTGTGTCAAATAGGCCTCTCAAAAATAAAACAAACAAGATAAACACCATGTCAATAGGATTAAATTAACTAAAAAGATACAACATACTTTATAAATGTCAAATTCGTTTTTCGGCCCTCCTGAAAAATCGTCATTTGGTGTTTACTATTAATTCATTATACCGCGTGTAAATCTCAGGTGTTAAATTAAACTAGGCATGGAATTCAATTATTTTGTGAAAAATCAACAACTTTTTTAAACATATTGCGAAAACACAAATCAAATTATTTATTAACTAAATATTTTGATTTGTACTTTTAATTTTTCTCCAGTAGTCACACTACTTAATACTGTATAAATTATAAATATTAAATGTCATATACCAAAGAAAAACGAATGGTCAAAGGCGCCTAGCCTTGTAAGGGATTGCATATACCCGAGAAATTTGACCGGTGGTTGCTAAGACCGAGTGGCCGAGGGGTACAGGCATCAGCCGCGAAAGACGACGTGGGTTCGATCCCCACCTCGGACATAGGTGATCTTGGTCGTTTTTCTTTGGTATATGACATCTAATATTTATAACTTTTTTTAAATTATCTCATTTTTTACTGTCACAGATAGTTTACTTGGATAGAGTATACCATACAGTTAGTATTAGGTACTAATTAACTTGCGTAACACAATTGACGAATGTGATTATTGATTTGAGTAAGGCTTTAAATATTTTATTTTTTTGCAATCTACTCGACTGATGCCTGTCCCTGGGGTTATGAGATCTAATATTTATTATACTGCATAACTAGTAGTGGGATTACCTGAAGAGCATAAATCTGAATATTCCATAAAACAATTTGGCTTGTTGCACAAAAACTTGTAGATCGTTTATAATTAGGAAAAAAGCCATCATATCATCTAATACCAAGCGCTGCTTCAAAATCGCCATTTCAAATATTAATAATCATATTATTAATCATACATTTACTCGGGATTTTCTGTCATTAATAACCTTGCACACACCGTATGAACTAGTCATACTGAACAACTTTTTGTAAGAGACCAACCCCGAAACCGCGTAAAAAAACTTTTTAATATATATATTGGATTCATAATCTCGACATTTTGTATGGGTTTTTTTTCAATAAAAAAACCCTAGGGTCTTATTCTACTTCCTAAAACCTCACAGGCTCTAGGGATGCACTTACTTTGGCCACCCTGTATAATATACAATATAGGCTATTATTTAACCTTGTAGTGACAGAAAATTAACAATAAGTCTATTGAAGTTATCCGCAATCGAAACCGCACGTAAATACGGCACTAACCGCAATGTGCGTAATAGATAAGGTTGTCAACTTAGGTATATAGGTACCTACCTAATAAATTTCTAATTTCGAATATGGTGCTTGATATGGACCTACGAGAAAAATAGAATACGATAAACTTAAAAAATAAACTATATTATTATACATTTCATTTTGAAATTATCCTACCAGTTTTAGGATTTTTTTAATTTTAGTTCCCAACAAGATTTTGTAAAAAAAAACTTTTTTAGTACTGATGGTGCCTTCTTTAGACGCTAGTGCGAGAAGTGGCTCATTTTACGTCAGGTTCAAAACTTCGGAGGGCCACCTGTACTAAAAAACATCGCCACTCGTTTCGAATTTCATGTTTTTCGCACTTGTGTCGTAACGTACTACTTTATGACACTTTCGTAACTAGCCACACCATATGGCATGACGTAAATAAATAAAGAAGCCTAACGTCTGACATGGCTAGTTTTCATATAGAGTTTTTTCGGAAAGTGTATGCAGTGTGTATGCACGTGAGAATTCCTTCACTGCACCTTCCAAAATAATCGTAAAAGAGCCTTAAGCATCTTCGAGCCCTAGTTTCTATAGGGCCAAACAAATTTATGGAGGAATAATATATAAGTCCTATCTTTGTAAGTTGCAAAAGCTATATGTTTATTCCATGTAAGCCAAGACGAACCTTAGGTTGCATTATTATATTAAGCTATAATACGCCATCATTAAGACGTTTTTTATAAGTTATTATTACCTACACTCGGCCTTCTGAACATACACATCGGTTGGAAGCGACCTGCAACCAGCGTCTCTCGGCTATCTTCATAAGGTCGTCTGTCCATATTCCATATACAAGATATATACTATACGAATATTATAACCAGAACCACAATTCCTACAAACGTATTATTGGATGGAAATAATTCAACATAACGAACAATCATCAAAATTTATTTCATCATTATTAAAAAATGGTCCAAAGTATCATTAACCTTATCTTACTATTGACGTCATTCATTTAACTTAATAATATATAATTAAAACTACCTTAACTAAATATATACATAACTGTGCGATAGTGGAATGTTATTTTAATTATTTAAATGAGTAAAGGATTATGTTTTAATTAAACTTACAGTGTATGACGATAGTTATGACGCAAAGAGTAGTAATGAGCCTTGTACGCCTATACTGCCGTGCTAAGTTAAAAAGACGCATCTCTTATAGTACTTCTAAGCGAGATGCGTCCTTTTTTGTTAGGACGGCAGTAGGTATATATATTATATACACAGCGTGTATTTTGACATTACCTCAACTGAAGTAATAACTAGTGAAAGCACTATAAGAGATGATTATCTATATCTATTAAATTTCAGATATAACCAATTGTATTAAATGTATTATTTTATATTACATTAGTTTGAGGTATTATTAAAAATAGTCGCATGCTGTATATACATATAACATACTTAAAATGCTAGCTAGTATGTACTAGCCGGTTTGAGTTAGTAATTTGAATATTCACGAAGTGTCTTAAATTCAGTAACATCACTATTAATTAATAATATATTAATATGCGAAAATAATACATGCGAAATTAATCCCTTTTAGTTATAAAATCAACTAGATTGAGTACTCAATGATAAAATAATTTCACCAAAGTTTTTTGCTTTTGTTCGAAACTTCTCCAATGTGTGATAGCCATTACAATATTGGTAAATGTGATTAACAATAACAACATTATAAAAAACATAATTTTAACTGAGGGTTTTTTAGATTACGTTATTGTAGGTAGTATTTTTGTGAAATCGAACAATCTATACAGTTATAATACATTAATAAATACTTGAGACATGGATATGAGTTTCAGAAAACATAATGATGCATATAATAAAATTTATGTTTTATATTTCATTAACTTAAAATAATACTAAGTTTGTAAGGCAAGAAAAGCTTTTAGCCGTAGACCTAATACTTGCAGAATGTAGATATCCTAGCATACACAACTGTTAATATGCTTCCTTCTCATTTTTATGTAGGAAAAGTAAGAGAGATGCACGCATTTATCCGCCGTTCAGTATTGGAGCATTCCACGAGAGTGTTCCTTACGAAATGCCGTTTTCCTAATTTCTAAAAAATTTGGGAGGCTATATTGATTGGGCCTGGTAATAATTGAATAATATTTCTTGGGTGAAAATGTGTAAATAACTCCTTTTGCGGGATTTATGTCATATTTATGAATACATATATTCCGGTAACAATAAATAAATAATAATAATATTTGCAGAATATTCTCGAGCCTTGAGAATTTTATTAAAATTGCTGCCAAAATAAGTTTGTCGTAAGGGATATTCTCGTGGAATGCACCTATTATAAAGGCTCCATATTTCAAAGGAAGTATTTTTCTCCAAAGATAATGTAAAGGTGCATTCAAACCAAAAGAGCATCCGCCTTTCTATCCCCCGCTCTACGAAATCAACCCATCACATTTTGTGTAATGATCGAATTTCGTAGAGTGGGAGGTTAGAATAGCGAATGTTCGCTTGGTCTGAATGCACCTTAATAAGATTGAAACTAAGAAACAAATAACTAAATGATTAAGAATTGTAGAATAAGAATAAAAATGTTTTATTGCTCACATTATTATTTGTTTAAAAGTAAAAAAAGTATTTGTGTACCTGGTCTACTCTTAAGATAAAGTAATCTATTCTAAAATGATATGTTATTATTCTCAGCGGATTTTGATAATGTCTATTCTACGAAAACAAGACTACTCTAATGTATAATACTTTAACGGTAAATAATTTCTAAGACAATCCATAACTTCATTGGTAAATATTTAAAAACTTAACATTATGACGTAAATCTCGGAAATAGATTAAAATTATGAAATATATATAAAGGATGTAACAAAAATACTGGTGATCTGTTTAAGAGTCCATTTAATATCGTATTTTGATTACGAAAATGAAGAGAAATTATTTTTTTGCATGTAATTTTTTTTGTATAGGCCTCTTAATAGGGGGTCACTCAAATATACCAGACTTTTTTCTGAACAGAATACGATACTCTGGCCCTTAAACGAATCACCACTGTCTTTGTTTCAACCTGTATTATATAGCTACCTAATTATTAACGATTTAACTGATTACCTAATAAAACATAAATATGATAGAGTATTTAAATTGAAATTGCTTAGTTCTCAATTGAATTAAAATGACAAATTTATTTCATCTAATTAAAAATAAATACATCGTTAAATGGAATCAATTTGGCTTCGTTTCCAAGTTTTGGCCTTATCGATAATAGACTTGAAATAGCTTAATTATTAGTTAGATTTAAATTTTTTTGAAAATATAAAATACAATAATGTTAAAAAAAAATAAGACAACCTAATATTCCCAATATATTTTCCATGACTGTTAATACTCGGTGAATCTGTTCAGATGATTCAAAGAATTGGTCTAAGCTTGCGGAATCAACATTCAAATTCAATAATAATAAAACAACTTGGACAAAGGCAAAATAAATATTGGGACTGATGCTTATTTTCGAGTGAAAATAAGCATCAGTCCCAATATAATACATTTATAATATAACGAAAATGTCATAAAAATCTTAAAAGTCGTTGATAATTTTATAAAAATATTGAGTAAATAATCTGTGTTTAATATTAAACTATCTAGATAATATCATAAATATTAAAAATGAGTGATGACTATTAAATAAATGAGTTTAGTATTTTTGCTGCCAAATAATACGTATCAAGATATAGATTTTTGTGAAAAAATATTACATAATCAGAATATATAGCTCCACTTAACATATTTTGGACCCGCCATTTATATAAATAAAAACAAGTTTTAGTTAGTCAAATAAACTATGAGATTAACTTTAACTTTATATTTTACGTAAATTTTAATAATTGACTATTTATAGCTGCCGAAATATTGCTCTGCCGAGATCGATCTCACAGATAATAAAAATATTAATTTCTTAGAAACAAATAGTTAACTTTCCAATCTTACAATTTATTCAAAATACTTAACAATGTGGGTTGAGCTGACAATAGACATTTTACGAGAGATTCAAAAGTTTCAAAACTATTCCTTTAAAAATGTCTTTAGTAGTCTGCAGGAGCTAAAATGAGACAGTTTCTTTTAAAGAGGAGCAGCTATCAAACTGCCCTAGATTTGCAGTCCTCAACCTCAGCAGAACAGTTTGGCTAAGTTGCGTCGGTCCCCGGGACAACGAGCGTCCCCAGTATCACGACCACCATCCCCGGAATCACAAAGGTCCCAGGATCACAAAGGCCCCCGGGGTCACGAAGGTCCCCAGGGTCACAAAGGTCCCCAGGGTCACGAAGGTCCCCAGGGTCACGAAGGTCCCCAGGATCACGAGGTCGCCCGAAGATCGCTCAGGAGTCAACCGTGCCCTCAATCAGCGTTAATTATCTGGAACAAGCAATTTTACCCTTTAATTTCACGGAATAAAGTTTACGAGTCCTGAGCGACCTTTTTAAACCGAAAACAAAACGGAGTCTTCTCTTCTTTGTCTTCGGTTCAAACTGAGGACGTCGCAAAAAGGAGCTACTGGAAAGGAGTGTTAGTCGGAAGGTTGGGCTATACTCGTATGAGTGCATGCATAGAAACTTGTTTTCCTGTTTAGTAGTCCTAAACATGAATAAATAATACCCACAAGGGCTGAGCCAAAGCAAAACGCTACGGATTCCAAGGCTACATATGTAAATTAAAAAAAAAGTTATTTCAATCTGTACATAACCTTTTCAATGTATCAAATTTCATAGTAACACTTAAAATATGTAAAGCAGGCCATACACGTAAGGGTGTACCCGACAGGTTTGCCTGTACAGGTCAACTGTTCAGGTAAACCGGAGCATGTATGTTACAGAACTGTGCAGGTTTTTGCACAGTTCTGTAACATACACTACTGTACAGGCAAACCTGTCAGGTACACCCTTACGTGTATGGCCTGCTTAATAGGTAAGATATGATAACTAAATATATATAATTTCATCGGTAAAGATGCATTTAGACCAAACGAGCATTCTATCCCCCACTCTACGAAAACAACTAATTTCACGTTTTGTGTAAGGAATTACGTAGAGGGGGGGGAGGGGGTTAGAAAGAACGAATGCTCGTTTGGTCCAAGTGCACCTTAATGTTAAGATCATGTGAAACGTATTTTTGTTTTCAAAACCATAAAATCAAGGTTACCACATCTCAAGGATGAAATCAAATAATTAAATTATAGTCTTGTAATATTGTATGAAAGATTTTACCGAAAACTAAAACAATTAATTCAGCTCAACTATATTTAACTGAATAATTATGTTCCGGCAGGGAGCATTGACAACCCTAGCGGCCTCTATAAAATAATGATCCGAGACGCCTATTGCATTGAACGCCCGCATGCAAGCCGCACACACGCAAAATTTTAACTGAGCAAGCACCGACAGCGTGAGCGCGCTTGTGTTTACTACAAGCGATTTGACACCTTATTGTCCTGATACGGTTGATTTAGGGTTGTCACTCGTGAAGTTTACACTCTTCCAAATTAAAAGTACTTCCAAATTAAAAGTGATTTGTAGGAAATTTAATAACTAGATAATCCCTAATCTCATTTTATATCAATTCCTAGTGACATTTTAATTGTTTTTCTCCGTTTAAGGCCATGTTCAGTATAGTGTTCCGATTAGGAAAAAGTTAAAGATTTTTTTTTCGAACAAGCTTTTAAACGGATAACACTATTAAAATGTCACCTAGTATAGTGTAGAAGTAAAAATGGAAGTTTATAAGAAACTGGAAGTGCAATAAACGAGTTCTATGCTAATTTTATAAAGATAAATATTCATCAAACTATAAATAGTAGTTTTAAAACAACTTGACTACAACATTCGTTTTTTAGAGGTGAATTGGATTCATTACATTATATACAGTTGCGTGACACAAGTGCATTAAAGTTCGCATGCATCAATTTATGAAAGTATGCAGATATAATTTCTATGATTGACAGTGAAAAATGGCATTGCCTGTCTCACCTAGGTGGTTTGTCTATTGTTCATTCGCTATTGTCATTTATCTTATTCAGTACAGAATTTCTATTGACTATATTATCTGTAAGGTGCATTAATAGTACTCATAATATTTATTGTAGGTATGTGCATCCCTTCATCATAATATTTATGATGAGGTTAAGTTGTTATTATTTACTTTCTTTTTTTTTTTTTGGTGCGTCAGTGTGACGTAGATATATAATAATTATAAGGAATAGTTGCTATAAATCAGTAACAGCAATAGCACATGACTGGCGCGACGAAATAGACTATGTGTCTTTTTCTATTTTAAAGAAAGAGGGTCAGGTAGAGTCGCAGTAATAGTAAGAATGTAATAATGTAAGTGTAACTGTGTAATTAAATAATAATTATGAGCTTTTTTAGAGCATAAATATCATCGACACATAACTACGACAACTCTGACTCGACATATCAATAAGTCAATCATAGACTGTTCTACATAAGTCCCCTTCATAAATCGTAAATACATATTAAATAACCATCAAGACCTTTGAATGCAAGTCCTTAGCCCTGCGATGGCCCTGGCACTCACACATGCGCGGGCGACCGGTCCATTGACGTCAATGGTGGGCGGGCCGCGATGAAAAAAAACTATCGGTTTACTACGAGAAACGAGAACCATGGCATTGTTTCCTTTACGATAATTATTCGCGATGCTTTTTGCAGTAATTGGACGATTGTATGATTGACGCGGTGCGGATATAGACGTTCTGACACCGTTTTCTAGCGTTCCTTGCCCAAGTGACGGAACTAGTAATGGGTCGTTCCCGGTAACTCACCCAACACAGTATAGGGAATATTCCCAAATGGAAACTTTCCCCATAGTAAGATTGGGAAATTACCGGGAACGACCCATCACTAGACGGAACTACATTACTTTTTAGGGTTCCGTAGCCAAAATGGCAAAAACGGAACCCTTATAGATTCGTCATGTCCGTCTGTCCGTCTGTCACAGCCGATTTACTCGGAAACTATAAATGCTACAGTAACGAAATTTGATGAGAATATGTGTTGTATGAACCGCTACAGGATTATGATACTAAATTGTAAAAAAAACTATTGGGGTGGGGGCCCTCCATACATGTAACTGAGGGATAGAATTTTTTTTTTAGTTTTACATAAGCGTGTGGGGTATTAATAGAAAGGTCTTTGAAAATGATATGAAGGTTTATCCATCACATTTTTATTTAAGCAAATCGTTTTCGAGATATCAGCTCTCAAAGTCTGAAAAATGTGTCCCCCCCCTCTATTTTTTAAACTACGCGATATAAAATTCTGAAAAAAATGTATGTTATGCACATTAATAAACTCTATCAACGATTTTTGGTTTGATTAAATTATCTCCTATAGTTTTTGAGGTAGGTTGATTTAACTGTATTTTTTTAATAATAAATTGATAATGGTACGGAACCCTTTGCGCGCGAGTCCGACTCGCACTTGGCCGGTTTTTTATTAAGAGCTTTGGCTGCAAGGTCATCAGCTTAAAGCAAGATGTCTGGATTGCCTACTAGGCAGTAAAAAACGGCGTGAAATTCAACTCTTCTATACTGGCAATACTTTTTATATTCGCAAACGTTTTTTACGGAATTTGGTTAGCCAGACTATATATCAACAGAAGTATCTATGACAAAATTCGTTCTTGTTTATCAAACGTTTGGTGGTAATCGGGAGTCACATTACTGAGCAGCATAGATAGACAAAAATAGGTTTCCTTATCCTATAGGTACTTAGTTGTTAGTGGACTGCATTTCGAGACACATGAAGAAATTTTGAAAATTATATGAACTTTTATACCTACCATTCGTCAGTAGAAGCCGAAAAAAAAACATACTAAAAACTAGCATTATTCCATATTCACGCACCTTAAGAACGCAATCTTGGTTTTATAACGTACCTACTTAAAACCTTAAACCTGTTCATATACAGTTTTAGTTGAAATTATTGAATTAATTGATATTTATTAGTATTAAGCGAACGTGTTTCACGATATGTGTCCAAGACGTCAAATGATATGGAAAGTCAGCCATTTTTGTTTACATTTTATTTTCCTCTAGTAACGATTGGTATATGCATCTGATTGTCGCTGTACTTAACTACTAATAAATACTAATCATGACCGTAAAAAATATACTACTGAATTCTCTGAGTGCGAGCATGACTCGCACTTGACCGGTGTTTTGTTTTGCCTTTAATATTATAATCGTACTTCCTGAATTAAAATTATGAGTCCAAAAGAATCGAATATACATAATTACGATTTGGAACATGGACTTTCTATTTGAAAATGATAATCATGTTATCGATGAGGCTATATACAGGGTGTTTGGTTAGCGGTGTCGGAGATTTTAAGGGCTTAAACTATAATCAATTTTATCGATAAATTACCATAAAAAAATTTTTTGTGCCAACGATAATTAAATGACGGCCATTTTAAAATTTCAAACAGACGAATACGGGCGCACGTAATATTTATGGAATTATACGTTTGTTATCGGTCCTATCCCTGCAAAAAAAACTCGTTAGAGAGCTCATTAGATAAACAAACTAATTAAGCTAATCATTTGACTCAACTATTTGAACAACAAGGCAAAAAAAAAATGTTTAATTGAAAATAGTAAAAAATTCACCTTAATTTTTCAATTAATTTAATTTTGCATGAAAACTAGGTCATTAAGATAGGTTTTTGGTGTTGTTATTTATTAGTACAGTATGTTAGCTAAAAAATAACACCATAATTACAGTTATACCTTAAGTACTTTAGGAATTACAAGTGCTCAAACATACACCAAAACAGCTGCATTTAGCGTTCCCGATGTAAAATCCATAAACAAATGAATGTCAGCAGTGTACTGACTAGTGAAGTGGCCGCCTTCCATCCATCCAGTGCATGTTTGAGCACTTCTAATTCCTAAAGTACTTAAGGTATAACTGTAATTATGGTGTTGTTTTATAGCTAACATCCTGTACTAACAAATAACAACACCAAAAACCTATCTTAACGACCTAGTTTTCATGCAAAATTAAATTAATTGAAAAATTAAGGTGAATTTTTTACAATTTTTAATTTTAAAAAATTTTTTTAGCCTCGTTGTTTAAATAGTTGAGTCAAATGATTAGCTTAATTAGTTTGTTTTTCTAATGAGCTCTCTAACGAGATTTTTTTTGCAAGGATAGGACCGATAACAAACGTATAGTTCTAGAAATATCACGTGCGCCCGTATTCGTCTGTTTGAAATTTTAAAATGGCCGCCATTTAATTATCGTTGGCTCAAGAAAAAAATTGTATGGTAATTTATCGATGAAAGTGATTGTAGTTTAAGCCCTTAAAAGCTCAGACACCGCTAACCAAACACCCTGTATATTATGTTTATTGTATGTATTACCTATCTCAGACCTGAGGTCTGACCTGTCTGAGTCTGATCAAGAAAAAATCACCAATTATCACCATAGGGGAGGGGGGGTCATCGGACAAATCACGTGTAATTTTTTGTTACTCACTGCCGAACAGCAGTACAGATAGTAAAAAAAAATCTATACCTTTTTTAAAATAATATTTTCTTCGGTTACCGCGAGGATTACTCATGAAATAAAACTATGAAAACGGATAAACTCGCGTATATTAACTGTCATCCGCAGACCACGAACCCTGTAAAGTGTTCGAAACGTCGGAATGAAGTTAAAATTAGTTAATATACGCGAGTTTATCCGTTTTCATAGTTTTATTTCTTTTTTAAAATACTTTTTAAATAATACCAGATGTCAAAACCTGTTAGAAAACTTCGCGGAAATTACATCGTAGTTGGCAAAAAAGTGTTTCCCATCACGTGTGCTTAAGAAAGTACGTAAATTCAAGTGTTATTAAAAGAGGACTATTTAAGCAATAAATTACACGTCATATTGGCTAGGGGGGGTCCTGAAAATATCACCAAATATCACCATGGGAGATGGGGGGATCTAAAATAGGCCAAAATTGTATGACGTGATTAATGGAAAAGCCCTTAGGCGTATTCATTTTGTAAGTTCTTTTAGTCGACAACATTTTACTACGATGAAAGTAATACAAGTTGGTTGTCTCAGCTTATTGTAAAAAAAACTTTTCAGTAAGTACCATAATACATATATGTATATTGCATGAAAATGTACCGCAAATTCGTTTCAATATATTTACGTGCTTTCCGGTATGGTAATGGTCCCTTGATTTATGATTTAATTATAATAACCATAATTAATATAATTGGTGAAGGTCACAGCAGTTTGCTGGATGCGGGTGGCACAGGACCGGTCCTTATGGCAATCTTTCGGGTAGACCTATGTTCAGCAAAGGACGTCTTTTGACTGATATCATGATGATGATAATGATCGTTTACATGAAATATAGTAAAACGAGTAAAGAAATGTTTACTCATATCGGCGGTACTACAGACTTCCCCACTCATCATCAAATGCCATCATATATATCGGACAGGCCAAGGTGCTCACAACTACCTTAGCTAGGTTCTATTGCCATGGCGTTATAGTGCATATATTATTCAGATATTTTGAGCTCCGTAGCCGCTCCGATAATGTATCCGAGGGCCTAGTGTAGGTAAAAACTTAGAAAAAACGTCTCGATCGCGTTTACGTTTTTCATCGCCAATTCCTTCAAATGACGATGATAAGATAAGATAAAGATAAAAAATCATTTATTCAAGTAGGATCGGGTGGATCGCTTTTGCATCGTCAATATTTCTACACTTGATAGTAAACATACACAATTATAATTAAATTCATATAAAGAGTTAACACAACAAAAATAAAATATCACAATTACCCAATAAAAATTACATTGCCATATTATAAATAGAATTTGTCATTTAAATCTAAGAAAACATGCAAAAGTTTATTTTAATTTATTGTAATCATTTAATTTGGGCCAAGCAGTTTTATCACAGAGGTAGTCTTCTACAGTATAGTATCCCTTTTTCATTAGTGAGGTTTTCAAATATTTCTTTAATGCTGGAATTGACAAATTAAATACCTCTTCGGGCAATTTATTATAGAATAGGACACATTGCCCCATAAAGGATTTATATATTTTACGCACACGAAACTTCTGTATTGCAATTTTATGTTTGTGTCTAGGACCGGTCATTTTCACAAACGAATCTATGTGCTTAAGAACATAAATAATACACTCGTATATATACTGTGATGCAGTTGTCAGGATGTTTATTTCTTTAAAACGATCTCTTAGTGATTCTCGGTACTTCAGATTATAAATAAACCGGACCGCTCTTTTTTGTAGAACAAATATTGTTTGTATATCCGCTGCTTTACCCCACAGCAAAATACCGTATGTCATTAAACTATGAAATTGACTAAAATATACTAAACGTGCAGTCTCCACGTCAGTCAACTCCCTTATTTTCCTAACTGCGAAGGCTGCCGAACTTAATTTGTTAGCCAATGAAGATAAGTGATGGCTCCACTGCAATTTTGTGTCCAAAGTTAAACCCAAAAATATAGTCTTGTCCACAAGTTCCAAAGGCTCTCCGTTCAGATGAACATTTATATTACTGACATGTTTAACGTTAGGCAATGAAAATCGCATGCACTTCGTTTTTTGGGAATTAAGTAGCAGATTGTTTTTTGTGAACCACTTTAAAACATTGGAAAGAATAGTATTGATGTTGTCGTAATCTATTGTATTTCTATTTACTTTAAATATTAAAGATGTATCGTCTGCAAACAAAACAATCTTGCAACAATTTTCAACGATGGAGGGCAGATCGTTAATATAAACTAAAAACAGAAATGGCCCCAAAATAGAGCCTTGAGGCACACCTAATTTTACAAATGCCCCGTTAGATTGTGTTCTGTTTATGACTACTGTTTGAAACCTATAACTAAGATAAGATGATACTAATTTCAAAGCATTTGCAGACAACCCGTAGTGCTTAAGTTTACGCAGAAGAGTACAATGATCAACGCAGTCAAACGCCTTAGAAAGGTCGCAGAATATACCTATTGCGTCGCAAGAATCCCCCCATATGCTATATATATGCTTAATTAGTTCCGAAGCAGCATCAGTTGTCGAATATCCCTTTCTAAAACCAAACTGTTGACAGTGAAATAGGTTATTTGCTTTAAAATAGGCTTGTAATTGTTCCAGCATAATTTTTTCAAATACTTTACTTAAAGCAGGTAGAATTGATATAGGACGAAAGTTTGTGACGTTATTTTTGTCCCCTGATTTATATAAGGGAACAACTTTGCTCAGTTTCATTAAGTCCGGAAAAACTCCTTCTTTCACACAATGATTAAAAACAAATGCCAAATAGGGGGAAATAATATCTATTATGCTATCAAGAACTTTCACTGACGTTCCCCATAAATCTTCAGTGCTTTTCTTTTTAATTGTCTTGAAAAGTTTTGTTAATATCATGGGATCAACCGCATTAAAATTGAAAACACCGTTGCATTCCTCAACCGTAGAGCACATCAGAGCTTCAGCCTGCTCAGGAGACGATTCAAGATCTTTGGTGGTGTTACTTGCTATATTTGAGAAGAATTCTTCAAATGTCATTGCCACATCAAAATCTGAATGCACTACTTTACCGTTGCTAAGAAGACTAAACCCTAAATTTTGAGACTTACATTTACCACTTTCACTGTTAATAATTTTCCAAGTCATCTTTGTTTTATTATCTGATCGTAACAATTTAGATTTAATATAGTTTGATTTTGCGGCAATACAAACTTTTTTAAAGATATGTGAATATTTCTTTACATATTCAATAAAATTTTTGATGAAAACGTAAACACGATCGAGACGTTTTTTATAAGTTACCTACACTAATATGCCCTCTGATGGCGACTGTAACATGTAGTCTAATCCACACGCAAACAGAGAAGTAATTTGAAACATCAAATATTTGAGCCAAGATCACAGTTGACCCCAAATTAAAATGAGTGATGTGACGTCAATAGCGTCCGTGAGATGGCCGCTCGGCTGTGTCACATATTGTGTCAGATATGAGCAAATTTACATTACAATATAATACTATTGTACTGCCGTTGACATAATACGAACAAGTGACGGTATACATTGTGCATAAGGCGCTAAATAGGCTTATAAATATACATTTACGAGTTTGTATAGAAAATAAATTCGAGATCAACTAGAAAATTTTAATATTTGAATGTGAAATTTATAAACATGCTCGAGCTTTTATTACAATCGTTACAAATCACGGGCGTTCAAAAAATCTACAACTGTGCATTTGATATTGTAGTAGTCATAGTAAGGAGGCAAACATCCAATTTTTTTATACGCTTGAGAAACTAAAGACATTGGGTTGAATAAGACAAGCCATTTATTTTTCAAATCGATAGATTTTCGATTAATAATATAGTCATAATAATATCAAGAATTCCTATGATCTAACAAGCTTATTTGAATCATCAATCAAACTATTATTAATAATATAGTTTAACCTTGACCGTTTTTTTCATTTTTAAATGACGATGACTAGAAATTATTATATTTGATACCCGGCTACAAATCATATGAAATTTGCATTTGCATATGCACTTAGTCTAACACGATGGTGATGGTGACTGAAATTCGGTTTTGAAATCGAGGATTCATAATTGTATATTCCCTACCCCCTAATGATAATAAAAAAAAGTTCACCTGTACAGTTCTAAAAGTTTGAAATATGGACCTAGTACCGGGATCGGATACCGGTTTATTCTCCATACAAAAGAACTGTTCTTATTTCGTTCTTTATCGTTCTTCGGTACATAAATTCTTTGTTAAGGGAGTAATTAAAAAATACGACGTAGTTAATTACATAAAATTTTGAGTGTTACAAAAAAAGTATAAAACATTTTGAAATAAAATATGAACTTAATTCGACGTTTTTCAAAAATACCGGTTCCAATCCCTGCCTAGTACAATGTACCAATTTTAGATTTCAATGCCCCCTTCTGTCGCACTCTAGTTACCAGCGCACAATGACATGGCACGTGGATGACGGAAGCGGGCATCCGTTGGCCATATACAATTATATATCGACGAACACACAAATAATAGGGAGATTTTAATGTGTAGTTACAGGTATTTAGGCATTCGGTGGTATCATTTCTAGGCCACTATCGGTAAATCTCAGGGTTTGTATGGACCATCAGATTTATTTTTTCTCAAATCGGAGGTCGGTCCCATAGAAAAAGTTCATCAACCTCAGAATTAACCCCTCAAAGTTTGGCCGGTGGAAAAAAACACCCTGTATAATAGCATACAAATCATAGGCTTAATACAATCGATCAAATAAGTGTAGTAATTTTTAAAACCAAATATTATCCTTTAAAGCTCAGTAATGTAGCTATGTATTAATTTAAATTAAAAGTGTAGATTATTTTAGTCTGCTAAACACTTGTAAAAACAATAGAAAATAGATAAAAATGTATAAACGCGAAAAACTCTATAAGTACCTACGGACGTACAGATTACGAGAGGTCTCTGCCTTTTCACCGAAAATTGTATTGCCGAATTTCACTTCCCAACCAACTTTTCGCAGAAGTGTCATTTGGCCGAATTTCATTTCCCAACTTTACATAATCCAACCTAACCTAACCCAATCTAGTGGGTAATTCTCATTTCCCAAATATGAGGTTGGAAAATGAAATGGTTGCGAAATAATTAATTGCCAAAAGTTATTCGGCGGAATGACACTTCTGCGAAAAGTTGGTTGGGAAATGAAATTCGGCAATACAATTTTCGGCGAAAAGGCAGGATACCATGACGAGAGTATATAAAATAAACGATATAAAACTAAATAAACTATCGAAATAAAAATCCACGCGTATTAACTTAAACTGAACTGACTAATAAGCTTAACAGCAGTAGGTGCCAAGTAAAACGATAAGGATGATACAATTCAACAAATCAACACTCAGTGGAATATTACTCCCGTCGCTTCCTGTTTCTCCTGGCATTATGATAAACCAATGATAAACAATTAAAAATTTAAATTATGTTATTTTTGAAACCTACGCAGTACCTACGCAGTTACCATTGAATACAGAAATTAACAGACATTGTACAAATCTGAATTTGTATTGTATTTAATAAATTGAAAGAAGCAAAAGAAAATGTAACACAAAACCGAAAAATCGTTTGGCTGTAACCAAAGCCACATACGAGTATAGTCGCCATAGCAATATTAACATAAATTGTTTCAAATTCAAACCACTAGGTGAAGAGTTGTTAATGTTTTTCAGTTTTTTATATCTCCTGTAAAGTTGTTCTCATACTACACTACATGTTTGTTCGTGGGTGCTGTCGAAATGTGGCACAAAGTAAAGTAGTCAGTTTCTTCGTAATTATTGGTCAAAAATATATGTTAAAAGTAGCTACCATCCGTGTTCCGTTCTTTAGAATTTACTTACATAATTATTTAGCTTTGTTTTGTTGTAATTGGTTATTGGTAACTTTTCACATATTTAGGTAACGTAAATATTTTTTTTTATATATTTTATGTGTCAGCGTCTATCTTTCAGTTTACATTTAAATAGATTAAAATATAGGGAAACGTTAATGTTGATATTTTCTTCGTTAATTTTATTTTGGATATACATACCTATATGACTACAAATACGTTGTCGAACAGGTAATAACAGGGCTGGGGCAAACCAAAAAAGTCTTAGATATTTTATCACTTTGTGAAATATCGATGTCTTCAACTGTCTGAATAATTTAACCAGTACCTACCGGGCCTGTTAAAATGGTATTATTTTTGATTTTAAACTAGAAGTTACCTACTTATATAAAAAAGTATGATTAATGAAATATTTCATGCATGGTAAGTTCAATCAATTTAATATTTTGGCCGCTTTCAAACCTGTTACAATCAGAGTAATGTTGTAAATTTATAATCACAAAGATTAAAGACATGCTTCAAAGCAGCAAACAATTTGCGTTTTTAAATAAATAGTAAATAATAAGTCAAATCTGATATTTCTGGCGTCAATAGACTTTGTATTCTGAAAGTGACTTTCGTTATATTAAAATGAAAGTGACCAACTGCCGGTTTTCAACTTGTCAGGATTGACTTTACACTGTTCTTCATTAGAAAACAAATGTTCACCATATAAAAAAAAATAATCCGATTTCTCCTTGATCCCATCATCAGACTTATTAAATCCTTTGGCGTTTAATGAAAACAAAATTTATCGTCATAACTTTTGTGTTACAAAGTTAAATTTTGTGTTACAAAGTTACATTTTGTGTAACAACTTTTGGCATTGAAAAAGGGTGACAAAATCGCCTATGAGCGATCAACAATATGAACCTATATATATGTTAGACAGAGTACCTATACCACATAGTTTGTATAACTAACTTTCGTAGGTAACACAATTGACGCGATCATTTCTGTTTTGATTTAGGCCTTAACTATGTACCTAAATTTTTTTGCAATCTTCTTTGTTTATTTCTTCGGTTAGAAATAGTTTTTGGTACAGCTGTCAGCAACTTATACGAAGAACAATATGATATTAACAAAATTACAGGGTGTTACACGAGCCACTGAAAACCTTGAACGGGGTGATTTCGTAGGCTTTACTGAACAACTTTTACTATGGGGCCAATCACGAAATCTAAAACAAAATTGTCTTTTTCATACATTTTGACCGATCGATCACGACATTGTGTATGAAAGAGCCAAAATTATTTTTGACATTTCTGGGTTAGCTCCGTAGTAAAAGTTGTTCAGAATCATCCCGTTCGAGGTTTTCAGTTCTTCATATAACACGGTGTTTAAATCCTTATACTTATTAGCGAACTGGAACTCTAGTACCTAAATAAAAACTAAATAAGACATTATGTAACATAATGGGACTGCGACCAGCTGAACCAGTCATTGACGTCACTAAGGTGATCAACTGATTTTATTGTGACTGAGCGGAAATATATGTATGTAGCCATATGTATGCAAGAATGTACATGTAAGCATCCATCGAGAGAGTAAACATGGACACATTGTGTCTGGAACACATGCCAATTGTTTATTTATTTTATCAGAAACATAGACACTGTATTTTGTATTATTCGGTATACTATATTAGTCATGCCGACAAAGTGGTAGAATAAAATTTAAAAAAATTGCGTTTCGTCATTACTTTGACAATATTCGATCCACGCAAAGATAAAATGCATTATGCACAGTGAAATAAAAACATATAGGTCACATCTATAAACAAATAATATGAAATAAGCAATTGTACATTCCTTGTACTTAATACCTATAATAATGGTTAACTTACTGAGGGCTTTTCCGAGGAAAATAATACGATTGGCTAAGGAAAATCTGAACTTCCTGGCTGATTTTACATTGCATTCAACTATAAGAGTCAGTTTTTTTTTTACCCATCAAGTATCGATTTTTTTCTGTACTTTTAGTACCTATGCCATATATTGCTCCAAGAAGTAAATCCTTGAAGAGATTTTGTACCGTTCGGCGTAGAAACTTTGGGTTCATAAGGCCCCAGCGCACGCAAATTGTTTGCTGAGATCGCGAAACGTCTGGTTGAAGTAACCAAAGACCGAAGAGCTGGTGACTTCCTCGTACAACGCATCAGTATTGCGATACAGCGAGGAAATGCCGCCAGCATTCTCGGTACAATGCCACAAGGGCCAATCTTAGATATAGGTTTGGTTAAGTAGATTAACTAGTTAGATTTAATCTACTCGTAAGTATGTACATAAATTGTAGTTTAGAAAATAAATATTAAAAAAAAATCCCTGAAGATTTTGATTATTTTTGATTTGGGAATTACTGGGTAATGTGACAACGGATTTTCGATCGATCATATCATCAGACCTCAGTTAAGTAGGAATATAGCAGATCTTGGCAAACAGACGGAGAGCAAAGTGATCTTATAGGGGTTCCTATTTTTTCTTTGGGCGTGGATCAAAAACTTGACTAAGCAAGTCTTCTGTGGTCTGTGGTAAATGGTTAACAGCTTGCGTAGAGTAATTATACAGGGTGAGAGGGTGCTCCACGACCTAGGTGAGCTGTATTGTTAAAACATAATAATAATAATAATAATAATAAGGCCGCAGGGCAGCTTGTGGCGAGCTGTTGGGGAGTAACGACCCCACGGACCCGAGTGCTCCCGAGAGTCGGTCAGGGTCCCCGCCTCCGGCGTGTCTTCGTCGGTCGGAGTGGAACCCCAAGGGGACCCGTAGGACTCTCAGCTCTGGCTTGCCTTAACTGGCCGTCCAGAGAGGAGTCGTCAGAGCTATACGCTCCAGGGGTGGAAGTGTAAATTTGCGTAAGTCGCGAGTTGGTGCAGCGGCCGTCAAGCCACTGCGCAGAAAGCGGTGTACACCTCTCTACACTCCTGAGCCGCCTACACCGGTGTTGCCCCTGGCTGTCTCTTGTGACGGCATTTACGGGGGCCCATCTAGTCGGCGGCGAGTCACCGCCTGCCTCGATAGCAAAGAGAAATCATTGTTATGGCAGGTGTCCGGA
>JALPQI010016300.1:0-22209 GCA_025490895.1 Thaumatotibia leucotreta
TAATGTCTATCTTTAGAAACAGACACGGAACCCACGGCTCCTTATTGCTGTCACAAGCAGGAATACATTTACTATAAATTATTAAAGGAGTTGAGCGTTCCTCAAATTATTTTATGGTACTTATGTCCATTTATTTTCTATTTAATGGCAGTAAGAATACATTAGTCACCACCCCAACTCCTCCTGCGGGTGTCGTAAGAGTCGGGTAAGGGATTGAAGTATCACTGACGATTATTGGATAAAAGATGGATGATGGGCAGCAGCGTCATCGTAGTGGATACATTACTGCGATCGCCAATTCGCTTGCTCAGCGTGGCAATTATGGGCATTTACCTTCTAATGCGTTTTTACGCATAATTAATAGAAGAAGGCCTACGTCCAGCAGTGGACTATCATAGGCTGATGAAGTGATTTAGCTACAAAAAACTCTTTCTTCCTTCCGTTATCCCACTGTTTACATTCCTTTATCCTTTCTTGCGTTATTTCTAGTTGAAAACTAAAATCCACTGTAGCAAATACCTACTTTTTGTTGTCAGCAGTTGTCAGATTCATATCCCACACATTCGTAGCAATTACCAGAATATTTAAACAGCACGCACTTTCATTTCGATAATAATAGTGTAAAATCAATTACAAAATAATGGAGTATTGATTATCTGTTTTAATAGTAGAGTACCTATCAAACAATATCTGAAGGATATTACAGACATTAAGATATTTATTTGCTTCATATATTGTAAATTTTACCATAGTTAACGCAATGACTGCTCAAATCATACCCAAACGTGCCCAAACTGGCGATTGCCTTATATCAGTGCCCGCGAGGGTATACTCTTGGGTCGACTCATTCGTTTTTCGTCACGTTCCTAAATTTGCCGGGGCCGGCGCCGCCGCCGGCGCGTCCTGCAGGATTTGCGGCTACGACGGACATCATCAAGACACTTGCCGGTTTAAGCAACACGTTTGTAGGCGTTGCGGCGTTAAGGGCCATTTAAAGCGGGTGTGCGCAAAAGGGTTATCCCGACAGTTCTACGTCGAGTGCGGCGCTGATGATGATGACTACGTAGACGGTAAGAATATTGTAGCTAATATTCGTTCGGTCGACGGGGAGCCTATGAGGGAATCTGTCGTAGTTAATGAAAATATTTTAAATTTTGAATGCGACACTGGTTCCGCGGTAACAATAATTCCAGAAACGTGTTACAAGTCATTGTTCCATAATTTTCCGCTGGATCCACCCGGTATGAACCTTCATAGCTATAACGGTGGTCATATCGAGATAATCGGCACATTGAAAATGCCTTTTAGGTATAAATCTATAACCAAGGATATTACGGTTTATGTGGCTCGAGGTAACGGCCTTGTTGTTAGGTAGAGATTTTATGTCAAAATTTTCGATAGGACTTAGCCAAGTAAATTTTTGCAAGTCTGAATTAATAGACTTAACTTCGAAATATCCGCAATTGTTTTCAAGTAAGTTAGGATGTTGCAAAAACACCATGGTTGAATTAAAGATAAAACCAGACGCTAAACCTATTTTTTGTAGGGCACGTCCATTGCCTTTCGCTTTGAGACAACAGGTGGAACTAGAATTGAATAGGCTAACAAGATTAGGTATTTTAGTTCCCATTAATTACTCGGAATACGCGAGTCCCATTGTGCCAGTAGTAAAGACTGACAAGTCATTAAGATTGTGCGCGGACTATTCGGTTTCGCTTAATAAACATTTGCTTATAGAAAAATACCCTTTGCCACGAGTAGACGAATTGTTTGCAAAACTGAATGGAGGCGAACAGTTTTCAAAACTTGATTTGTCGAGCGCGTACAACCAGTTAGTACTATCAGAAGATTCCCGTTTATTAACGACCATAAATACTCATAAGGGGTTGTATATGTATACGCGGTTAGTTTTTGGTTTAGCGTCGGCACCAGCCATTTTTCAAAGAACCATGGACACCTTGTTAGCGGGCTTAGACGGGGTCCTTGTTTATTTGGACGACATTTTAATAACCGGGAAAAATAAAAGTGAGCACATAAGCAAACTGCATGAGGTGTTCCGTAGGTTAGAAGCGGCCGGACTGGTTCTACAGAAGGAAAAGTTGTAATGTAGGTAGATATAAGATTTAGTTATAAAGGCCCGACTGTGCGGGTAGTTCTCTCTCTTGCAATACATGAATATTCCGAACGGCTGTGTTTCCTTGTGCTCCTGGGATAATAGATTTCCCTAGGGATTTCCTCGAGTTACCTCAGTGGCGACGAGTGATTTAAGGAAAACTGTAATCGGCGGACAATAAAAGTATTAAATTAGTGAACAATGTCTATTGGAAAATTAAGTGTGTTCGATGTTAAGTGTGGGGTGTGGTCGTCGTATGTGGATCGCTTAAAAATGTACTTTAAGGTTAATAAGGTGGACCCATCCTGGCGGGCGTTCCGCAAGGGAGCTGCCTGTCACCAGCATGCTATGGGTGGTATACCAACGACATACCAGTCGTTGGCAACACACAACTCGCTCTCTTTGCAGATGACGCAGCCTACTTCGCCAGCTCCTACAAGATGCGGCACGCGGTCGCCAAGATCCAGCCGACTCTCGACGCCCTCCCTGACTGGCTCTCCAAGTGGAGACTTTCAGTCAACGTGGGTAAAACTCAGACTCTCATTACTGGTAGTAAACGGACCCTACCAGATCCTCCTTCCCTTCTAGGTCAGCCACTGTCATGGGCACCCACAGTGAAATACCTGGGGGTGACCATCGACAGGAGGCTGCGCATGGGGCCACACGTTGCCGAGACCGTCCAACGAGCGAACGTGGCTCGCTTCAAACTCCGGCCACTATTTTGCAGCAAGCTGCCTCTGCGAACCAAGCTTGGGCTTTACAAAGCCTATGTTCGGTCTCGCCTAACTTATGCCGCACCTGCATGGTATTCTTTCTGTTCCAGGTCCACCAAGAAGAAGCTTTGGACTGTGGAGTCCAAAGCGCTACGCACCATAGTCGCAGCCCCGCGCTATGTGCGCAATGCCTCTATCGAGCAGGGCCTGAAGTGGCGCAAACTGGACAAGTTTGTCGAGAGGCTCGCACGGGTCATGTATGACCGTGCGGACAACTCGGTCCACAAACATCTCCAGGGCATTGCGCCCCACTATGTCAGGCCACCTGACTTCAACGCTCGGGATCTCCCCCGAGCGTTGCTCCACCAGCCGCCAGACGACTGGCACCAGCAGCTCTCTCTCTCGACCCAACGGGGCCCTGCCCGGGTGCCCCCGCTGGGTCACCATTTTCTCTCCTCTCTAGCAGCAGACTCTCAACGACGAGCCAGCTCTGCCGCTAGCGTCGCGCCGACAGCCGCGCATCGAGCATCGAGCACCAGCCTCTCTCTCTCCATCTGTCTTCCTTTTCAGATCTCTCTCAGATCGAACTTTGCCTTGCCTTAACTTGCCTTTACCGCATCATCATCACCAATATCATTTTCTCTCTCGCCATGCCCATGGCAAATCTTCCTTCAACAGCCTCTCATCACCGTCCCCAAATGACGGTGCAACGACCGTCCCACCCTTGTGGGATGCGACCCGGCCACAGCTGCAGTAGCGGAAACGCGGGAGCAGCCACACATACTCCAGGAGGAGTATCGTTTGTATATTCAGTTCAGTTCAATAAGGTGGAAGACGATATGAAATTGCCAGTGCTTATCGCGTCTATGGGGGATGAAGCTTATGAACTTTTGGTGAATTTAGCCAGCCCGAAGGAACCTTCTTCTCTAACGTTCGAGGAGGCGGTACAATATATGAGACAGCACTTAGAACCGGCGCCATCGGCCTTGGCAGAGCGATTCCGGTTTAGACAAAGAAGACAGGGGGCGGACGAAACGATAGCCGGTTACGTAGCGGAATTAAAAAGATTATCAAGATATTGCAAGTTCGAAGATAAATTAAATGATAACATGCGAGACCAATTCGTATGTGGGATACGAAGTGACCTTATTCGCCAGCGGCTGTTTGCGGAGAGTGACGACGTGACATATGCACGAGCAGTGAAGGTCGCGACCTCGCTCGAGGCGGCGGAACGGGATGCGGCCGCGGTGGAGGCGAAGGGTTCGCGGGAGCCGGAGGCTAGCGGCGTTAGCGGCGGCGGCGGCAGCGGGGAGTCGAGCGCGGTACATGCGCTCGCGTCGGCTACCGCGGGCGGGGGCGGGCCGCGCAGGCGTACGTTTGGCGGAGCGGGACCCGCGCGAGCTGGCCAGCAGCGGGGAGGGTCCGGAAGAGCCAACCGGTCCAACGCTGGGCCCGCGTTTGGGCAACAAAGATACTCATCATGTGGGGCCTGTGGGGCTCAGAATCATAGCTATGCGTCTTGCCGCTTCAGGACCTTCGTGTGTAGTAAATGCCAGCGCACTGGCCATCTACGCCGGGTTTGCCCCGAATGGGGCGGAGGGGAGCAGAATGGATTGCATTTCGGGGCGGCACAACGGCAGGAGGACGCGGAGATGAGCGGGAATGATTACATCGAGCAAGAGTTGAGCCATCTGTGTTTGAACGACTATAAACCAGTAAGTGTTAATGTATACGTAGACGATAAACTTATTCCTATGGAGATCGATACAGGCACAGCAATCTCCTGTATAAGTAAACGCACGTATAATGACCTCTTTAATCACTGTCGTTTAGAATCCGACAATATGGTTTTAAGATTCTATAATGAAACAATAATTAAACCACTGGGCATTATTAGGCCCACGGTGCGATATGCTGATAAAATAAAAGTTTTGGAATTATTTGTAATAGACTCCGGTACGACTACTTCGTTAATAGGTAGACAGTGGTTGACCGAATTAAAAATAAAAATCCCCGAATTTAGTTGTAACTTTGTCGCTGACAAAATTGTAAATGATAAAGTGTCAAATTTACTCGACAGATATAAGGAGCTATTCAGTGGCGGTCTGGGCCGGTACACGGGCGGGAAGGCGACGCTGGCGGTGCGGGATGGCGCGGCGCCGGTGTTCCAGCGCGCGCGGCCGCTGCCGTACGCGCTGAGCGCGCGCGTGGACGCCGAGCTGGACGCCATGCTGCGCGCGGGGGTCATCGAGCCCGTCGACCACTCCGACTGGGCCTCGCCACTGGTACCCATACCTAAACCTGACGGTACTTTGCGATTGTGCGCGGATTATAAATCTACTCTGAACCCCGTCTTAATGATCGATCGTTATCCTTTACCTAAAATTGACGATGTGTTGGTAGGGTTAAATGGTAATCGATACTTTAGCAAAATTGATTTATCGCAGGCGTACAACCAGGTGGAACTCGATGATTCTAAAACATACACGGTAATAAACACTCATCGAGGTCTCTTCCGGTATAACCGATTAGTTTATGGACTGGCGTCGAGTGTAGGTATTTTTCAAAGAATTATGACGGGATTGTTAAAGGATATTCCTAACGTCCAGGTATTTTTGGATGATGTAATAATAGGGGGTAAATCCGAAGCGGAACATTTTGACTCCCTGGAGAGGGTTTTTCAACGGTTATTGAGTCATGGATTAAAGTTGAAACAAAGTAAATGTGTATTCTTAACACAAGAAGTTACTTATCTAGGCTATGTAGTCTCTAATAAGGACGGGATACGAGCGGATAAGTCAAAAATAAATTCAATTCTTAAAATGGCTACCCCACAGACGGTTACCGAACTTCGTTCTTTTCTGGGGATGGTCAATTTCTTCGCGAAGTTCATACGGAACGTTAGTTCAGTATTGGCACCTTTGTATAATTTACTGCGTAAAAATGTTACTTGGAATTGGGACGGGAATTGCGAACGGTCGTTCCAGGAATTAAAGAAATTGTTAACGAGCACACAGGTGCTGGCTCATTACGATCCGGATCAACCTTTGGTCCTGACTTGCGACGCGAGTCCTCGGGGCGTCGGGGCCGTGCTGGCGCAGCGGGGCGCGGGGGGGCGCGAGCGGGCAGTCGCCTTCGCCTCGCGGACACTCAGTGATGCCGAGAAAAATTATTCGCAGATTCATCGCGAGGGCTTAGCAATCATTTTCGCATTAAAAAAATTTCACCAATATTTGTACGGACGTAAATTTTTATTACGCACCGATCATAAACCTTTGGTTTCAATATTCGGAGAACATAAAAATATTCCTCAAATGACGGCCAGTAGGATGCAAAGGTGGGCCGTTATATTATCCGCGTACGATTATCAGATAGAATATGTCAAAACTACGGAAAATTGCGCGGACGGGTTATCGCGGTTGCCGAAAGTGGGGCCGGCCGAAGAAGTTACCATTCCGGAGCAGACATATTTACATTTCGCTCAGGAAGCCTTACTGCTAGATTATAACGGTGTAAAATCGGAAACTGCTAAAGACGTAATGCTGAGCAGAGTTTTATCATACGTCAGGGACGGTTGGCCGGCCGAATGCGATATAGATAATCTGAAACCATATTTTAATAGAAAACGGGAACTTTATGAAGAGCTCGGATGTCTAATGTGGGGTCACAGGGTGGTGATACCGGAACGTTGGAGGACTAGGGTATTGGAGGTGATTCACGAGCCCCATACGGGCATCGTAAAGTCCAAAGCGATAGCCCGTAGCTACGTGTGGTGGCCCGGCGTGGACGAGGCCGTGGAGGCGGCATGCCGCGCGTGCGCGGTGTGCGCGGCGCACGCGGACCTGCCGCCGCGCCACGCGCCGCGCGCCTGGCCCTGGCCCGCCAGGCCCTGGACGAGGCTGCACTTAGATTACCTGGGTCCTATTGGGGGTAAATTGTACCTCGTGGTATTAGATGCCATGTCAAAATGGATTGAGGTATTTCCGGTGCCCAGTACGGCCGCTAGTTTTACGATACATATGCTATCACAACTGTGGAGCCGGTATGGATTACCTAAGCAGTTAGTTACGGACAACGGTCCACCGTTTACAAGTAAGGAATTTAAAGAACATTTGTGTCGTAATTTTATCGAACATATATTCACTGCCCCGTATCACCCCGCTTCAAACGGAGCCTGTGAGAATGCGGTCAAAACAGTGAAACGAGTGATCAAAAAAGCGATATCGGAACGACAATCGGTATCGGATGCTCTAAATACCTATTTGTTGCACTACCGTAACACTGAGCATTGTTCGACAGGCGAAACGCCATCTATGCTGTTGATGAATCGTAGATTACGTACACGTTTGGACGCTCTAAAGCCTGATAGGGGGGCTAGGGTGTTGGCTGCGCAGAAAAAACAGACGGAAGCAGCGGGGGGGACGGAGAGGAAGGTAGCGACAGGGGACCCGGTGTGGTATAGACAATATTTACAAGGTGATAAATGGGTTCCAGGTACGGTTTCGAAACAAATGGGTTCAACTAATTATAAGATTATAGATAAAACCGGTAAAGAAGTACACAGACACATCGATCAGTTGAGGCGGAGGTCAGGTAGATTAAGTTCACTTGTAGGGCCGAGTGAGGATTCGACAGTAGTCGACATTATCCAGGAACCAGTGGCGATGGTCGACAAGTCGGGGGAGGACGCGGGTGTGGAGGAGGAGGAGGAAGAAGAGACATGGCATGATGCCGATCGCGAGGGCTCGCAGCTACGGAGCCCAGCCAAATCGCCCGATGCGCCGCCGGCCGCCCCTGTACCGACCCAGACTCGTCCGGATCGCCACGTGCGAAAATGTCGTGTCGACAATCCACCTAAATATAAGTACTAGGTTAAGAGTGCGCCGCTTGTATTGTAATTATGAATTAGTATATTAATACTCAGATTGGTTCGCTGTTTAGTGATTAAGTGTGGAGGGATGTAATGTAGGTAGATATAAGATTTAGTTATAAAGGCCCGACTGTGCGGGTAGTTCTCTCTCTTGCAATACATGAATATTCCGAACGGCTGTGTTTCCTTGTGCTCCTGGGATAATAGATTTCCCTAGGGATTTCCTCGAGTTTTTCCAGGACTCCGTGTCATATTTAGGGTTTATTATTGATAAGCAAGGTATTCATAAATCGCCAGAGAAAGTTAAGGCCATATTAGAGGCTAAAGTTCCTAGTAACGTGTCGGAATTAAAGTCATTTTTAGGGCTCGTCAACTATTATCGGAATTTAGTGCCAAACGCTTCCAGTGTACTCAGCCCACTCCATGATTTACTGCAAAAAAATGTACCATGGGTGTGGACCGAGCAACACACTAAGGCAGTTACAAATATAAAACGTCGGCTGAGAATGCAATTGTGCTATACGCCACTTGCCTTGGTTTACAGGAGAGCGAAATGAAACAAAAAAAAATATTTCTTGAAATGTCTTATAATTTTGCAATATTTAACTTAACTGACCATTTAGTATATTAATTTACTATTTTTTGTTATATACAATTAATGTTTAACTTATTATAGTCATGAGATATAAGCAGTTTTACAATTGCCATATCCATTTTGGTAAGAAAATGTTTAACTTGCTATGTATGATATGACACAAAGTTATGGATGTGTCACAAAATGTTAGTGCAATGTCAAGAAAGGTGGACATTAAAAAGCAATTGTTTATGCAAATAAAAGTTATTTTACGACTAGATTTATTTCAAGTCAAGACGATAATTTATCTCGAATATGAAGACATACTTACTTATTCACGTGAATATGGTGCCAATATTTATGTGAATCATTTTTTTACTTTCTTGTAAATAGGTACCTACCATCTAATAGGTGACCTTCTCTATTTTGTGAAATAATAAGTTTTTCAGCGATATCTAGTGCTAATGTCGATATGAAAAAATATCGATGAGAACAGCTTATAATACGTTTACTAATGAATGACATATTAACGTTATTATTTCTTATCAACTAATAAAATTACAGTTTAACTACACGCTCTATAAATTAAAAGACATGTCATATAATATGTACTTCAGGAACAGTGGCCGAGGCCTCATGTGGCCAGGACTTAAATAGCATGGCATGGCAGGAAAGCAGGAGGTCGCTGGTTCGATTCCAGTCCTGGTCATTGGGGGTTCGGTCATTTTTTCTGTAGTATATGTCATTTCTTACAATTTATGGTTAGGTACTCGTAATTATAAATATTATGTAGGTATTAATACCACTAAGTTATTAAGATAAAAGCTTGAAGTATGAATAACACAAATCGTTATAAATCAAACGTACCTTCTTTATTGTCATTTATCAAAAGAGAGGGTAGGTAAAAAAAAGTATCGAATCGATACAATCAAATCGATTAATGGATTATGTCACAAAAATGTTGATCGGTTAGTCGCTTGGCACACTGATAAATAGCTGTTAACCGTAAATTTGTGTCATGTCCGGACATGGCACAATATTGTAGTCACTATGTATTGCGGTTTGAGGATATGGCACAAAAATATATGTTTTTTTTTAAGTATAAAATAAGAATTTTTAAAAATCGATTACTGTTATAAACGACAAAAAAAATATTCTATCAAGAACCATTAAAAACCGATTTTGCTTAAAAATGGATATGGCACAATTGCATTCTCACCCGACGAAAAAAAGAACTCGCGTCGGAGAAAAACTTAGCATATTTTAATCCGGATGCAGCGTTATTTTTGACAGTAGATGCATCACCTTTTGGCCTTGGTGCTATTCTATCGTTAATGGTAGAAGGGGAAGAAAAACCCATTTCTTACGCGTCACGATCGTTGTCTGCCGCGGAAAAAAGGTATAGCCAAATCGAAAAAGAGGCAAGTGCCATTTTGTTTGGTATACGCAAGTTTCACCAATATTTATATGGGCGAGATGTTCCATTTACGTTAAGAACAGATCATAAGCCCCTTTTGTCGATATTCAATCCTGACAAGGGCATACCGGAAGTTTCGGCAAACAGGCTACAACGTTACGCAATATTTTTGTCGGCTTATAACTATAAAATCGAATATGTGTCGAGTTCGCGCAATTCAGCTGATTTTTTAAGCCGAGCGCCGCGTGAGGAGCCGGTTTCTCCCATGGACGATATATCTACTAGCGGCCCGTATGTAAACTTTGTTTATGAAGGCGATAGGTTTTTATCATTGGAGGAAATTAAAATAAACACTCGGTCGGATAGTGTTCTGTGCCAGGTAATGAATTTTATTTTAAACGGTTGGCCCACTAAGGTTCTTGACATACTTTTAAAACCCTATTTTGAAAATCGTAACGATTTAGCAATCGAAAACGACCTTCTATTGAAAGGGCGTAAGTTAGTCGTACGTACCTCAGTGTTTACGGGGTAAAATGTTAGAAGAATTACATAGGGGTCATTTAGGGGTTCACAAAATGAAAGCACAAGGTCGAGATAGGTTTTGGTGGCCACGATTGTCGCATGATGTCGAGGCATGGGTGGCGGCGTGCCGCGTGTGCGGCGCGCTCCGGCCCGCGCCGGCGCGCGCGCCGCTCACGCCGTGGCCGTTCCCGCCCCACAGCTGGTATCGCGTACATGTCGACATATTGGGACCCATCAACCATAGACTTTTCTTAGTCATTGTAGACGCTTTTTCTAAATGGGTCGAGTGTTTCGAGGTGTCCAACGGTTATAGTACTCGCATAATTATAGAACGGCTCTGTGAAGTGATGGCGAGATTCGGTATATTTAATGTTATTTGTTCGGATAATGGGCCTAGTTTCATATCTAAAGAATTGCACTCGTAATGGAATAGAACATATCACATCCCCTACTTATAACCCGGCCAGTAATGGACAAGCGGAAAGCTATGTTAAAATAATAAAGCGGGCTATAAAGGCAATAATGATGTCGGGAACCAGTGGGAAGGATTTAAATGTAAAATTACAAGAATTTTTATTCCATTACAGAAACTCGAAACATTCAACTACGGACAGATCCCCTTCTGAGCTACTATTTGGGCGGAAATTAAGAAGTAGATTGGATTTGATATTTCCACAAAGTGTAGCATCATCCAGCGCGCCACTCGATGTACACGTGAAAGAGAAACAATGTCAACAGAGTGAACAATATCGTGGATCACGTAAAGTGAATTTTGCGATCGGCGAGCAAGTGTTAGTGCAAGTTTATATTAAGCAAAATAGACAGTTAGTTAGAGGCCAAATATTAAAAAAACTTGGTTCTTCAGTATACGTGGTAAATTTAATGAACATGAATCGACATGTAAAAAAACATGCAAATCAAATTTTGAAGTATAAGGGGGAGGAGGAACATGAGTCCAATCATAGTGCCGCTACGGCCCCAACGACGATTCCTGCGGTCGAGGCAGCACAGCTGCCACAATCTTCATCGTCGGCTGACCCTGTGGTTGACGACCTTCCAGTGTCTCTTATGTTAAGCGACGAACCATGCATCACAGAGGCAATACAGACGGCGCCCCAATCAACAGCGTCGGACCTTAACACAGAGCAATTGCCTGATGTTGCTCGAAGGAACGATCAAGAGGACCTTGACCTCGATGGTCATAACGAAGAGATGGTTGGGCAAGAGCCAGATGGTGAACGTTCCCCAGAGTACGAGGATGCTACGCTTGGTGTCGACCCTGGGGACATGGCCGTGCCCCACGGCTCGTCTGCCGGGCATGTCGACGAACCTCTAACTACTCTCGATCAGGGAGCAACCGAAAACACTGGGAAACGGTTAAGGAAGAATGTTGACTACAGGAAGTTCTTTTAGTGTTAATAATTGTCATTCCTAGTATTAATTTTAGAAATAAAGGTGGAGGGATGTTATGTGGGTAGTTTAAGATATGAGAGGGCGCGGCTGCGTACCCGCCATCGTGAGTCGATTAAACTTGTCAATGAGAACGGCCGGTGTTTAGTTTGTCTCCGTTTTCGGCTCCCCTTTTATGAGAATTAACAGTCCGATTCTGCTTTCGTCACCCATCGTCAAGTTAGTCTGCAGTCATTGTCGTCTTTGACCATAATAAGTTGTTGACCTTTTTCTTATTTCGACTCAATCGTTTTTTTGTCGTTTCGTTTTTGGTCATATTCTAAGTTGGTACCGACCGACGAACACGACGAAAGAAAATTATGACGAGTTAAGAACGAGATGGATTAAGATAAAGACGAACAACAAATTTGACCGAAAATGAGAAAGACCATCGACGATCGTGACGAATAAAGAATGGGTGACGAAAGCAGAATCGGACAAATTTAGGAACGTGACGAAAAACGAACGAGACGACCCAAGAGTATACCCTCTTATGCTGAAGTCCTGAGCATATTTAGAGTATGTAATGCTATATAAAATTACTATAGGTATTATAAATTATTTCTTAAGTTTTCGTTTTTGCTCCTATCTACCAAATGCAAATGTCAACGCGACAAATAAGAATAAAACAACAAATGATCGTTTGATGAACGCTTATGAATAAGACCAGAGTTGGGCAACAAGACAAGTAATATGATTACTCCTTCCGATTACATTTTAATGTGTATTTTGTGATCTAGAGACAGAGTACACATAAAAATGTAATTCTCAGAAGTAATAAAATTACTTTTTGTCCAAATCTAAATAAGACATTCTAATAATAACTACTGTTAAAATGTTTTACATTAAATACTCCACTTTCAGTAGAAAATACAGTTAATTTTAAATCAGTTTAAATACAGCCTGCGATTGACGGGTTGATACGCCTACAGACCCGTGCCACGATTTATTTACAAAGGTTTAAATCGTCAAATTCTGCCGAACAAAAGATACTTGAGAAAATCGGGCTGAAAGAGGTATTTACCGCAGTTGGCGATTTAGTGTCGTGGCAGTATGCTTTCAAGATTTGAGTCCCTACTTGAAAAAAGATTTTTATCGGAATTGAAAAGCTCGACATACTAAACTTACACGACAAAAACATGATATTTTGATGGCTGCTTTCATCTGTGAAAAAGGTTAATTTTGAGTCTGAATGACTTTATGGCTGGCAAGACGGTTTTCTTGAGTAAATTTGCATAAAATAAATCAATTTAATTCTTAAATATAGTCCAATCAATAAAACTACAGAGTGTTAAAAGTTTAGGTCTTTAAGTCTAAAACTTAGCGTTACTTACAATTCTACGTTTTCGATTTTGTTTTTTAATGTTTCTCAATACCTACACTACCTACAGTATAAAGTCACGAATAGTAAATAAAACATGAATTACATAATACATTAAAGATGAAACAAAACAGTATGTTAAAAGAGTAAAAATAATTCTGGCTTCAATTGGTATGAATTCAGTATAAAATCCTACTCGGTTACAATGCGTTTAAAGTTCGCACATAAAACGTATTATAAATTCTTTTTTTCGGCACGTATTTCAAAATTCCTTTATTCGGTGCGGTGAAGATTATTATAATTATTATTGTCAGCAAACATACAAATTGGGAATCTGAAATAAAATTCGAATCCTCTCCAATCCTATGGTTTCTGTATCTAGTAATTGAATTTCGATACCCTTGTCTGAGAAAAGAAATTCATATTCGAAAATAAATATTATGCGCATATTATTATAATAGTGTTCAAGGACGAAATATATGCAATTGGGTTTTGTATAGCACGCAAACCAATTTAATTTTATATTACCGATGTAGATACTTATCAGATAAAAGCATCTGGAAAAACTTTAAACGCTTATTAAAGTAATTAGTAATCAAAATGAACCCACACTTCGTACTCTTCTTCAGAAAACAATCAAACAAAGACTCAATTTAATTATGTCTGCAAAGAAATTGTTGAATAATACAAAGCGGGATGAAAGGCAATAAGTAACTTGAGGCTTTTATGGTTTTTATACAAGTCTCAAGAAGACTCAAGCCATTATCTCTAAGCGGACAACTTGGACTATTTCTCAGATGTCCGGCGGATTAATTGAACTCTGTCTGAGCAACTTTCTCTATGAAGACAACCAAGAAATCGAGAAAAAAAATAAGTTAATAGAGCCTTAATTGTAAATATCAATCAGCTCAACAGCAACTTAATTTTTTAAATGTTTTTTTTTAGGGACAGGTTTTTTCGTCAAGTCTATTCTTATTTGTGTGCGAGTTTAGTAAAACGTCCCACTCTCGTTTGCCATAAAGCCGCTTTGTCGGTTTATTCATATTATGAAGATACAAGTAAATCTCGTCTTTATGGTAAGCGACAAAGTGGGACGTTTTACTAAAAACTAACACATTTTTTGATTGCCAGGCGAAAGGTGTGGTAATATTAGAACACATTGTGGTAGCATTGTCATCAAAAAGAAGTTTTATGACGAGTTACGTCGAAAAACTTATGTCGAACAAAGGTTAATTATCTCTGGAACCTAGCCGAATCTAGGAAAATTTATATAACATTAAATACTCTAAATATGCTCAGGACTTCAGCATTAAAATCTTTCGGAATGCTAACGAGCACCGCGTATGTATACAGTGAGTTACAAAATAACGTAGGTAATAATACACATTACTGGCAATAGTGCAATCGTATTCAAGTATTAACATTTGACAAATATTTAAATCGACCCCACAGGTTGTTGTTCCCTCCGAACGATCAATGTAACGCGTGTACTGCGTTGTTGTCAAACGTTCCAAATGGCTGTGATCTGTCATTGTCAAGTGATAATTTAAGATTAATTTTGAAGTACATTGCTAATCAATTAACTTTTCTTAGAAAGTTGATTACTTTTAAAATTAGAGTTTTGAATCGAATAATACTCACGTTTTGGCTAAAAATCTGCATCGCATTCCTTGGTTGCAATAAAAGCCAGTATCACGGTAACACACTGTATACAACTTTACTATTGACGCTGGCGGCCTTTTTTTAATACAGTTGCATTAAAAAAAGGGCGCCAAACATCTAGTTGTAATGAAAAATGTAGGTATGAACCGTCAGGCGACTCTAAAAGATGTACCAGCCCCCCTTGTATGTACCCATTGTGTGGCGTTGTGATGTAGGTACGAGTAGAAGATTTGAAAGAAACAGTCGCTTATTGATTTGTCTAAAATTATGACACTTTCCTGCTTATTCATAAACGTCTCCTTACTGAGGCGACTTGCTAAGTATTGTTTGTCCCTTTCGATCTTATAGACATGTCATATTGATTGGACCGAAAGGGTTCACCTTCTGGGGCCCGTATCTCGAAAGCTTGTAACTTGTAATACAAGTGGAAATCTCTTTTTAACACTATTAATTAGATAAGGGGTCTCATTATCAAAAGCTTGTAATACCAGTGGAAGTCTGTTTTTATCGCCATTAATTAGATAAGGACTTCCACTTGTATTAAAAGTTACAAGCTTTTGATAAACAGGCCCAAGGACTTCTGCTTTTCGCTTTCGAGAAATAGGCCCCAGTTGTGTTATATGGGTAGATATAAGATTTGTTATAAAGGTCCGACTGCTGGTAGTTTCGCTCTCTTGCAAATAATACATGAATATTCGGAACGGCTGTTTCTGTGTGCTTCCGAAATAATAACTTTCCCTTGGGATTTGTTAGATACTCGTATACTTCATCTAGTATTAAGTTACCTATACCAATTTTATTCTTTCATGTAATTGTACCACTTTACTATCATTTGTGCTAAGCATACTTATGACGTAGATACGTTTTTTAGATACGTTTTTTGATTAAAATATTTTTTTATGATATTATTTAGTTACACAGTTTTTTACGTAATTACTTATTTTGAACGCTAACTATATTGCAGCCACGGTATTTAAAAATTTCTGAACACTCATTATAATACTATATCAATATAAGTACATACTGTTCAGATATTAGTAATCGCCCTGGCTGATTCCATATATCTGACGGCAACTGTAAATATTCAAGGACAATGTAGTAATACGTAGGTATAATTTCTTTGTACCATTTTGAAATAAGCTTCTATAAAATTCTCTCTTATTTTTTTATGTAATTATCCAACTTAATTTTTCAATTGAACATACATCAATTTCTAATTGAACGTGCGCTAATGGAATGAAGTACACAGCAAATTGATTGATAATACGATTTCACTATAAACTGCGAGAGTCGGTATCGGTTTAATGGAGAATAAAATCCAAAGTTTTATGGTTTTCCCGTGATAAACCAAGTCAGAATAGTGCTCATTTTGCTACGATTCGATGCGATTTTACTTAGGTCATTTGAGAAAATGAAATCGTATCTAATAAGCCGTTTGCATGGAAATTACTTTCTGAAAGGCAAAAAGGCTTTCAAAGTTTTACTTCTCCGCGATACGATATTCATCTTGCTTGATGGAAAAATGATTGTACTTGGGATTAGGAAGGGAATTTCATATTTTATTTAACACTGTATGTGCCACAGGGGTTCCCAGGCTCTAAAAATTTGAGTGACAGGTTACGAGGATACCCAAAAATATCACAGGAAGCATGTTATGAATCCTGTATAAATATAGCAGGCATGTGGTATACCACATTCCTACTGTATTTTATACAGAATTATTTTATATTCTTCTACAGGGAAATTTTTTATTCATCGGACTAATTTAAGAGGGTTAATTCTGAAGTCATATTAAGGAACTTTTACTATTTCGATTTGAGAAAAATTATCGGATGTTCCATACATTTCCGCCTAGGTTACTAATATCGCAGGTTTGTATGAAACAGGGGATTATTTTTTCTCGAATCGTTTGTCGGTCCTATGGAATATGACCTCAGAATGAACCTCCTAAAGTTTGGCTGGTGAATAAAAAATCACCCTGTATAATAAAGCTGAACAGGCGCAGTTATTTATCTAATAATTATTTGAATTTTCATTTATCTAATATTATGAAAATTACCTCCTTATTCACGTCTCCTAACTTACGAGTAGCAAGCCGCTAAGTATGCTTAGTCCCTTTCGTTCTTATGGACAATTAATAAGCCCGAAAGGGACAAACAATATTAGCGGCTGGCTAAGTTAAGATACGCTTATTAATATGGAGGACAAATTATTTCGTGTCACATTTATAAGTTTTATAACACGAGTGATGCCCGGTTTAATTTTTAGATTTTGTAAAACTTTGTTATAATATGCGTATTTATTTTTTAACTGCCTCTAAGGATAGTCGTAGTGACTTTATGTGAGACTGTGTAGGTCACGGGTTCGAGTTCCATTTAGGGCAACACTCTGTGTATTATTACAAAAATTCCTTAATTATGGTTGCTTTCTATTTTAATTTGTAGCTCTATGTATAGTTGTATAGGTACCAGGTTTGTAGCCGCACATAGAAGCCTTAATCGAGCTTATCGTTCAAATAGGTCGATTTCTGAGTTTAAGAATGACACATGATAGGTTTTTTAAATTAGGTACTGTTAAGTTGGGTAAGTGTAACCGAAGAGAAATTTAAACACTTCATACATTTAGGTACTATGCAAAAAATCGCTCCAAGGAAAGTGGAATGTATTTTTCACTTACCTACACAACTAGACACTTATTTTATTTCGTGTCACTTTTTTTTTTCGACATGAAGTTAGTTTAAGATCCTGTGACGTAGTGACATTTAATTAATCCTTTCAGCGTAATGGGAGACTTTGCCTCCTTGTCCTTTCGCTTGTATAACGTTGTTCTCTGAAAAACTCTCTAATATTATTTACGTCCTTGGCCGTTCTACCGCAGCATTGCTCGCAAGGCAGGGCATTAATCCTCACAAAGGGTAAACTATCACGCGGTTTAAGAAAAAAAAAATTCAACGTATGCTCCGACTGTGGAATGAACTGCCTGCTAAGGATTTCTCAAGAGAGTACAGTCCGTTCTTAAAAAAAAACCGGCAAAGTGCGAGTCGGACTCGCGCGCGAAGGGTGCCGTACCATTATCAATTTATTATTAAAAAATACAGTTAAATCAACCTACCTCAAAAACTATAGGAGATAATTTAATCAACCCAAAAATCGTTGACAGAGTTTATTAATGTGCATAACATTTATATTTTTAGAATTTTATATCGCGTAGTTTAAAAAATAGAGGGGCGGGGGGACACATTTTTCAGACTTTGAGAGCTGATATCTCGAAAACGATTTGCTTAAATAAAAATGGGATTTATAAACCTTCATATAATTTTCAAAGACCTTTCTATTAATACCCCACACGCTTATATACAACAACAAAAAAATTCTATCCCTCAGTTACATGTATGGAGGGCCCCCACCCCAATGGTTTTTTTAATAATTTAGTATCATAATCCTGTAGCGGATACCGATACCGATATCTGTCATCAAAGACAACGTAGATATTCTTTCCAATCCATTAGTGTACCTTTTTAATGAATGTTTTACTATGGGTATTTTTCCTGACCAGTTTAAGTTGGCAAAGATCCTGCCCATTCATAAAAAGGGATCAAAAACTGATCCAAAAAACTACAGGCCAATCTCTCTTCTACCAACACTGTCTAAACTTCTGGAAAGACTTATGAAAGATAGACTCACTAGGCACCTCAATAAATATAACATATTAAGTGACAGACAATATGGTTACCAAAAAAGTAGAGGCACAAATGATGCGATCACAAAACTGATTGAAGACATAGTTCTCCAACTCAACAATAAAAGGAAAGTAGCATGCTTATTCCTCGATCTGAGCGCTGCTTTTGACACTGTAGATCATGGAGTTTTGCTTGGAAAATTGAAGTATTATGGTATAAGAGGGAAAATTTTTGACCTTTTTAAATCTTACCTTGAGAATAGGCAACAGTTTGTGGAAGTTGTATCGACCCAAGACAGCAAAGAAACTGTGCACAGGTCAAGAACAGCAAAGTTGGAAACAGGTGTTCCACAAGGATCGATCCTGGGTCCTATCTTTTTTATAATTTTTATAAATGACCTGGTGTCATTCATGGCGAATGCTATTCCGGATGTGAAACTTGTGGTCTATGCTGATGACACAAATGCTATAGTTTCGGCCAAGAATATGACACAGTTGAATAACAAACTCAACTTTACTCTGCAAGCTCTAAACACCTGGTTCAACACAAATAACCTCAAGCTGAACTGTGCCAAGACCAATGCTTTACTGATGAAAACCACTTCGAGAAACAAAGACAGTTTGCAGATTTCATCAAATGGAGTTGAAATTCAGCAAGTGGAATCAGTGAAATTTTTTGGAGTCATAATTGATTCAAATTTATGTTGGAAAGAAGAATTGTCATCACTAGTCAACTCTATAAATTCGGCCTGCTACGCACTGAGAAGCCTTAGACAAGAGATAAGTTTGTCGCAACTGAAAATGGTGTATCGCGCGTTGGTTGAATCGAAAATTAGGTACAGCGTAAAATTCTGGGGCAACAGCTACCTTTACAACATTCAGTCTGCTTTTGTGGCTCAGAAAAGAGCAATCAGGACCATAGCCAGAATACCACAGACAACATCGTGTAAACCTTATTTTATGAAGTTTGACATTTTAACAGTGCCTAGTCTGTATATTCTTGTGATTCTTGGCGATCTTATAAAATATCTAAACTATAATTGAGACGTTGGAAGAAAGGAAAAAGCGTCTAGATAATAACCACTAAACTGCAGGTGGTCAAACATTCTTCGGCTTACCAGGCAGTTAGTCTGTTCAATAAATTGCCAACAGCATTGAAGTCAGTCACTAATTTAAATATGTTCAAAAAATGTCTTAAAAGTTATTTATTGAAAAAGTGCTTTTATTCGGTGGACGAGTTTTTATCAGCGCAGAATACATTTTAATAATTTTAATTAGTAGATTAATTGGATTATAAGGTAAACTATATATACCTATATTTATTTCTCAATGTGACTTAATTCGATAAATTTCTCTGACTTTTTAATTACTGGTTATTATAGATATAGATTAAGTTTATTTTTAATACGAGTCCTTATATTGTTAATTTTGTAGACATATTAATTGAATGTATGGTGATAATTTATTAGATTTTAGTATTTAAATATAAAATTGTAATTTAATGTAATATTCAAACGCAATGTATATTGTTTAATGAATAAAATGACTATGACTAGCGGTTCATACAACACATATCCTTACCAAACGTTACTGTAGCATTTATAGTTTCCGAGTAAATCGGCTGTGACAGACGGACAGACGGACAGATGGACAGACGGACATGACGAATCTATAAGGGTTCCGTTTTTGCCATTTTGGCTACGGAACCCTAAAAAGGAATAGGAGTTGAATATCACTATCTCATTGCTTAGTGTAGCTCCGTCTAGCTACGGCTTACGTATAAACTTACCCCCTATACGTCTACTAACTACTTAAAGCAAGCCGCTAAGTCTTGTTTGTCTGTTTCGGTCTTATCCATATGTCCATAACAGCGAAAGGGACCAACAATACTTGAGGCTTGTTAAGCTACAAGACGTTTATGAATAAAAGGGTTAAAGTGTAAGTCCGTCCTATGACATTTTTTTTTTAGAAAATCCATTGAAATTGCTCACGTCGTAATTGGTACTGCATATTGTTTCACAGTTTTGAGTTCAAAAGTCAAAGGTACGACGTTTATCTAAACAACTTGACGTTATAATATAACAATGTATAATATTTGTGAATAAGCTTAATCATTTCCTGAATAAGTTCTGTAGATTGGAAACAAATTGCCGAATCAATTATGCCTCCGTCTCACTAATTGCTCACAAAACTCGACACCTCGTTATGATACCTTGTTGCGCCAAACTCGCTAATTGTATGTTTTTGAATGATTGACTTGAATGAATAAACTGAAGGCCTCCCGCGAATTTCGAAAATCGTAAATCTCGAGCACTCTCTCTAACACGCCGTTTACGCCTTCATAGAAGTGATAAAGACAAATTTGCGAGTGTTGACCTAGTTAGTTTTACCTGGAGATTGGATATTTGTATGTTTATCAGAATTATTTGTTTCTGGGGCATATTTATTATCTATCCACCTTATTCACAAACGTCTGCTAACTTAACAAGCCGGTAAATATTGATTGTCCCTTTCGCTCTTATGACCGAAGGGGGTAAGTTTTTAAGGTCTAGTTTTAGCAACAGAAAAGAAATTATATATTGGTTGTTCCATGGTTTCACCATCCTCGAATGTATCAATCAAATGAATGTTGACCTTTTCTTTTATATGTCTCGTGAAAAGGATACTGATAATTTTATCTGATAGATAATACTCATCTGTTCGGAGAATGTGAAACAGGGCGCAAATTAAATACCTACCTAATGTGTCTTCCTACGCACACATCTTTTTCTTTGACATTCATCATCATATCAGCCGAAAGACTTCCACTGTTGAATAAAGGCCGCCCCCAAAGATTACCACAATGACTGGTCCTGCATTACTCGCATCCAGCTGACTACTACAACCTTAACCAGGTCATTAGTCCACCTTGTGGGGGTCATATCTACGCTGCGCCTTCCTAATAACCTTTCCGCCACATCAACCATCAGGTCTACGCGCAAAGTGCACCGTCCATTACCATTAAATTTAGCGATTCGGAGAACTATATCGGTTACTTAGGTTCTGTAGAAGCGGATGGTCACCTTCCTAATCAGAGACTCTCTTCACGAGATCTTTGACCTTATACTTAAATTTCATAGAAGGTGAACCGCTATTTAATAGAAGAGTTTCAAAGTAATGAATCAGATATTTATCGTATTCTTATAGAATTTGTAAACAGAAGCTTATACGTTTCTTGTAAACAGTTCTGGGAATCAGAAGAACCCCTGAATTTTTTCTGAAAGCTATTCACTTTTAAAGAAAAGTACGATTATTTTTACGAATAATAATACCGCATGACTTCTTTCTTATGAAAAAAATGCTTTTACAAAGTATGGGATGATATGCTAAGGAAGTCCGATGTCACAACTATATTTTCACACTAATTTTATATTCTGTTTGATCATCATTAAAAGGTGATTAAAAGAGTATAAAATAAAGTCGCTGACGTCCCTACGTTATATAGGTACAGTGTACAATGTACATGTAATGATACTGGCTTTTATTCAAACCGAGGAAAGCAATGCAGATTTTTAGCTAAGCCGTGAGCACTATTTGATTTAAAATTCTAATTTTAAAAGTAATTAAGTTTCTAAGAAAAGTTGATTGAGAAGCAATAATTTCAAAATGAATTGTTAATTTGCACTTGACAATGACAGATCGCAGCCACTCATAAGACAACGTTTGACAACTAAGCAGTACACGCGTTACATTGATCGTTCGGAGGAAGTAAAATTAATTATACGGTCAATTTAATTATTTTCATCATACCTGCTCGTAAAAAGTGTTATTATACGCAGGCATACTTGATCGTAATGAGCTGTATTATGCCCATGGGCAATAATGGATTTTCATACGACATTACGTCGCAC
>JALPQI010016301.1:0-24003 GCA_025490895.1 Thaumatotibia leucotreta
GAAAACGTCCAGGAAATTAAAGAGAATAAAGACTCCAGGTCTTCGGGAGTTGCTTTTTGAGCAATGGAAATAAAAGGACAGGTTTCGTTCCATTGGTTTAATGCAAAATTCGAAGCAGTAATTTAAAGAAATGACAGTTTGACATTTCTATTTTTAGCGTGAAGTTTTTATGTTCTCAAAAACAGTTTTATTATTTGTGAGATTAACTTGGTTTAGTAAAGTGAATTCCCATTATTATTTTAACACAAAGTTAAAAAGATAGCAATACCCTAACCTCAATCAGGTTAAGTTGAGAGCTCGCGTGCAAAATATCTCTGTCATAAAACTGATACCGTACAATTTGATGATTACAGTTCAACATGGTGAATTGGAGCGAGCTGCCGGCCTGCAAGTTATTGCTGTCATCATGTCCCGACGGCGTGCCAGAGGCTGATGACTGGTGTCGCTGCTGCCTACCGTGAACACGTGGTGCAGCGCGTGGTGTAGACACGTTGTCAATCCGGTGAGGAGTTCACATTTTGTTGAGCTATTTGAGCCCTGAGCTAATGTTGTTGAGTCATCGAGGGCTTCTACCCTTTCGATTCTATAGAGTTAAAACTTGAGCAAGAAATGCAACATTAAAACTAAATTAGACAGCGATAACGTAAGGTTACGCAAGTTTGTTAAAGACTTTATTAAAGTTTTAATAAACGCATTGAGATTTATTTTAACAATTTCTGATATAGGATGATGATGATGATGATGATGATGATGATGATGATGATGATGATGATGATAATGATGGTGGTTATGATGATGATGGTGGTGATGATGATGATGGTGGAGATGATGGTGATGATGATGATTATGGTTATGATGATGATGGTGGTTATGATGATGATGGTAGTTATGATGAAGATGGTGGTTATGATGATGATGGTGGTTATGATGATGATGGTTGTTATGATGATGATGATGGTTGTTATGATCATGATGGTGGTTATGATGTTGATGATGGTTATTATGATGATGATGATGGTTATTGTGATGATGATGGTGGTTATGGTGATGATGATGATAATCATTTTTTATTATTTGGACCGTCAATAGTTTCAGTTTGACTACCTAGTTCAATTAAAATGGTGGGTACTAGAATTAGTCATTATAGTTTGCAATCGTATAGTTTGCAATCGTGGAATGAAACTATTTACATTTTTGTTGGGTTCAGTTTTCTCGGACTACATACACCATTTATCATTCGTAGTCGTAGGTGTAAAATCGGATCTATTTTTCCGTCTCAGTGCGGCCACGACTGTGAGTGGCGTGCGTTTGGTTTAATGGTGTAAGTGGTCAATGCGTTTTGATTGTCCGACAGCCATGGAGGTGGTTGTTAAGACTCTATTGCTCGGTGTAGCATCTGGAGTATTGTAACTGCTGTGAGTACTGCAACCCATTTGTTGTTTTTATTGAAGTGAAGTGTTTCATTTTTACTATTGTAGAACTATGTCGGTTACTAGCTAGTAAAGTAGTAAGTACATAGATAGACTTGCTAGTCTGTTTCAAATGTTAATGAAGTTGATTTTAATTCCCTTGGTTGATTAAATGAGTACCTAAAGAAGATATGATACTGCATTACGCCATTTAATTTTCTATTAACTACTTTAAATGCGGAAAGGTTAATTGTTAAATTTAATGAGTTCTTATGTCATTTGAGCTTTCAATGGACTGAGAGCAAGTTCGATGGATTGAGCGTGATCTAATAATCGCATCGGAAGATCCGGAGCATGTAAAAGGTGCACGTGAACTGCTTTTTATGTGCAGTATACTCTTTGCGAGGAGTAGCACTTACGCGGCTGAAATGGTTAACTTCTGATGGGTTATTGGATCCTAACAAGCCCATGGACAGGAATTAGATCAGGTGCATGGTTATGGTGTAACCTGGTTGAGTAACTTACGTTTTTGTTTGAGTCAAGGGATTGACTCTTTAGTTTAAATCATTTTGACTTTTAATTGGTAAAACTGAACTTGGTTTTCAAGAAATGTAACTGAGTGATATTTGATGACGTGATGATAGATGTGAATTTTTGGTATACCGTTACGTTCTGGGGATAAAAATGAGCCGGGGTGTTAATTGCCTAAAGACTGGCATGATTTTTGACATTGTCTTGTCAAAATCCCAAACGTGATGACGAATGTTGTAAATCGTATGTTGGGCAAAGTAATAAGTTGGCTTCAGAGTATGCCCACAGTCAGTTTGGTGACTGTGGATGGTTTTCGTACAATCATGTGATGATTGTAGACAGTGTTCCTGCGTACCTAGCTGAGGTCGTGGATGAAGTGTGCCTACAGTATTATGGTGACTGTAGATGGTATTCCTGCGTACCTCGCTGAGGTCGTAGATGAAGTGTTCCTACAGTATTAATGGTGACTGTAGATGGTATTCCTGCGTACCTTGCTAAGGTCGTGGATGATGAGTTTACCAACAATGTTGTTGAGAGTATTCTTGCAAACTTTACTCAGGTCAGTCAGTTAAACTTAGGTCAGTCAGTGACCGCGCTGAAGGTTATAGGAAGGCTGTAGATTGTTTTTCTGTGTACATTGCTGAGGTCGTGGACGATGAGTTTGCTTACAGTATTTCTGATAACTCTTGGTGGTATACCTGCGTACCTTGCTAAAGTGGTGGATGTGTATAGAGTCACATTGAAGGTTGTAAGATGTTCCTACGATCCTCTAACAGGTTATAGAAGAGGAGTGTGAAGTGGTCGTGTGTAAAATTGTTTCAAATTTGATTTCGTAAAATGTAACAGTAGTCATTTCTATCCCATTATGTTTTGGGGTCAGAATGGGTCGACCGTACCAGAGGCTTGATCGTAGCCGTAGCCCGTTGTGTCTGCCTGTGAGTAGTCCGTGGGTACGCGGTGCGCGACAGGCTCTGGCGGAGGTCGCGTTTTAGAGACCGTAGTGTCATAGGGATGAATCGGCGATCCCTTGGGGATGCGCGTAGTGTGTGTGGTTATGTGATAACCAATAGGCTACGAATGATATTATGTTCCTCCGAAAGTTTTCTGTAATGATTTACGTAAAATGTGGCTAGGAAAGCCAGATGGTACTTGTTTGTTTTTGATTTTAAATTGGTGGTAATTAATTGACCATAAGTGATCCTAAATTCAGTTGCAAAGGTCAAAAATATTTTTCCTTGAGTTGAGATGATTTTACGTAGACAGATAATTTGGTCAGGAGTGACCGAGTGGTAACAAAGACTACTGGTGTACGTGTTTGTTTCAGATACAAGCGGGGACGCTTGTCTTGTCAGTATGGCCGTGTCGGAGACATGCTTCAGTTGGCGCAGACGTGTACGACATGTCGAGTCATCGAACGTCTGAATAGTGTTATTTGCAATGTTTACATTTAATTTGTTAAGAGTTATAAAATGTAGAAAACGATAAGCAATGTTTTGCTTGAGATGTTCTTTGCTTGGTCCATGCAGGTAGACATTAAACGTCATGTTGGTATCTACCCGCCTATGAAGGAGTAGTTTGTGAGCGCACGGTATAAAAGGTCACTAGCGCAGTGTTCAGGGATTCATTCTTGATTTAGAGTTGGAATAAAGCATTCCAGGGTTGAGTAAATGATGCATGGACGCAAGCTTATAACTCTCCAGTCGTTTTCTATCAGTATAGTTTATAGTGTTGTAGATAGTCTTGTTTTAAGTGTGTACTTGTTGTGATTATTTAAAGTTTGGAAAATGTAAGACCGTCTGAGTTTCTTGCTGGTTCTTCTCACGACAGAGGTTTATCATTTGTGAACCAGTATAATAAAAGATTGTAATTTACCTTGTGTTAAATTATGTGCGTCCATGCATAGTATACACCTTTGTAAGTAGATACGATCAGTAGCCAGCAATTAAATATTCGCTCCCCTGTTCTCGGCTGTCCCTCTGACATATATTACTTTATGTGGTACATTTAAGTATCATAATGCTATTTTACTAATGACAGGGTTTTATAGGTGATTTTGACGTTCAAGCAGGTAAAATAGGTACTCGTATAAACCCCTTACTTGACCCGTAAGCGGTAAGCGGCTTTACCAAAGGTTTTCTTATCGGTAGCTGAGTATTCAATTACCTAGGATTTAAAATAGGCAATTGTGATTATGAGCCTGTGATACCCTTTTCTAAGAATTATCTGGGAATAGGGTGTAAATTTTATTCAATTATAATGCTGAATTCAGTCAGTTCATATTGAAGCGACGTGCTGTCAACACAACTGTTAGTGATATTTCAACAATGAGACCAAGAGTAAAGTGCTTTAGGAGTATTTTAGGCAAAGTACTGAAAATGATCCTGTTTCTGTTCAGGATCAGAAGCCGAAGAAATGCCGCAAATTAAGAATTAAAATTCCCATACAAATTTATGAAAATAAAAAAAAATCGTTTCTATTCCTATCCAATAATGCTATCCTAGTACCAATAATTTTAAAGAGACAACTTACTGCAAAAAAAATTAAAGAAAACTGTTTTCCTACATTTACTATGGGAAAAAAGTGAAATTTAATTTTCATTGATATTACTGTTTATTCATGTTGCTAATAATGTTTTCATACAGTTTTGACTTGATGACTTCCAGCCTCCCGAACAAGCTGGATTCCGAAAAGGCTATAGTATCATAGACCACATACATACGCTGCGGCAAATTATACAGAAGACCAAGGAGTATAACTTGCCATTATGCTTAGCGTTTGTGGGCTATGAGAAAGCTTTCGATTCGGTAGAAATATGGACAGTGCTTGAGTCTCTTCAGCGATGCCACATTGACTATTGGTACATCGAAGTGTTGAAGTGTTTGAATAGCAAAGCCACAATGTTGGTCCGACTACAGGAGCAGACTACGAAGACAATTCCGTTGCAAAGAGGCGTAAGGCAGGGCGACGTTATATCTCCGAAACTGTTTACTGCCGCAATGTAAGATGCCTTTAAGCTCCTGGAATGGCAAGGACTTGGCATCAATGTGAACGGCGAAAACATCACTCACATTGGAAGTTGTTGACTCTTACATCTACCTAGGACAAGTAGTCCAATTAGGTAGGCCCAACTTCCAGAAAGAGGTCAACCGCCGAATCCAACTCGGTTGGGCAGCGTTCAGGATACTACGCGATGTCTTTTCGTCCGACATACCTCAGTGCCTTAAGACGAAAGTCTACAATCAATGTGTGTTACCAGTTATGACTTACGGCGCCGAAACGTGGTCCTTCACCATCGGCCTCATCTCTAAACTCAAAGTCGCTATGGAGAGGGCTATGCTCGGAGTTTCTCTGCATGATCGAATCAGAAATGAGAAGATCTGTAGGCGAACTAAAGTTACTGACTGACATAGCCCTCCGAATTAGCAAGCTGAAGTGGCAATGGGCGGGCCACATTGCACGCAGAGCGAAAAGTGCTCGAGTGGAGACCACGGATAGGCAAACGCAGCGTAGGACGTCCACCCACAAGATGGACAGACGACTTTACCGTATGCAGGTCGCATCTAGCCGGACATGTGGAGGTCCAGAGGGGAGGCTTATGTTCAGCAGTGGACGTCTTATGGCCAAGATGATGATGATGATACAGTTTTATTGTCATTTAGCATGGGAGGAAAAAATTGCGTGACAGACATTATAATTAAAGTTTCCCTTATTTTCCATAGTAAATGTATAAAAACCATTTAATTATAACGTTTTTTTATTGTCCTTGTTATTTTTTTATGTAACTAATTATTTAAGAAACTTGCAAGATATAATTTCACGGCAAGTATTCTGTTTCTTAATGATTTCGTGGAATTTAATTATTTTATTCATACGAAAAACGCTGTTTTTAATTTTATTTTATGTATACATATACCGCAAGCATTATTATGAACCATTATTGCCCATTTTATCAAAATGTTTAATTTATATAACAAAAAAATACCATTTCGCGTTGTAAAAATTCTCTGGAGAAAATTCGCGGAGAACGCTCTCCGTAATTTACGCCGGTAATTTACCGTAATTTTGGTAATAAACTAGTTCCACTAGTCACATGTTTATGTAATCTTCAGGTCAGATTATTATTACTAAATTAACTACTATTCTGGAAAAAAAATATGAAAAAAGTAATAACTTAAAACACTTTCTCCATAATTACCCGCCCGGAGAACTTTACCGAGAAAGTTACCCGATAGTTCTCTTTGTTCTCGTAATTTACGGTAACGGCACATCACTACTATCGACACAAACCAAATTGGTTTTAGGATACTATTATAAAAAAAATATGTAGTTAGTATTTATATCCTAATAAATAAATAAAAAAAGTAATAAATGGCAGCGTGATGTTATAATTCCTATTGTAAGAAATCTATGTATGTATCATACACAAAACACAGGTAAAAAACACATAACTATAAAAATTTAGATACAAAGCCACATACATGTACAAAGACGAAAATTATCCCTGTAAGAATTTCTTCCAATTAATCTGTGAGCAAATGAATCGCCTACAGGAACCAAGAGATGGACAAACAGACAGGTGTACATTGGTGAAAGTATTTGAATAATGCCACTTACGCATCTATAAATAAATAACCAAAACAACTTTTTCTGATTATTCTTGAAATTTCATACAACTTGTCCTTTCGACGCGGTTTTAGAGTGCCTAGGTCCCCAATTACTAGGCCACTCGGGAACCATGGCACAGTGACGCTACGAATCAAATTGTAAGAAACTCCTTACTACTTGTTATTTCAACAAGATTCTGGAGAGGCCTCAAGAGGTTTCAATTCGTTGAATGTACCTACCAGTTTCTTTCCTCAAATCATTATGCATTCGATCAATATGATTTATAACATCTCTGGCAAACAAATCAAGTCAACAACGTACTTCTTTTACATTAATTCTAATTTGTGAAATATTAAATAATACATAACAATCCCTCCTTAGAAATAAGAGGAAACACTTAAAAAATGTTCCAGTTCACTGAATCGTAATTGAGCTCTGGCTCGGAGGGTCTTAACGCGGGCATTTTTAATGTTTTCGCGATGAATTTTGGAATATTTTAATATTTTACATTCGCATATTTTTCCTCCTATACCACCCAAATATTGAAGGAATCCAATTTCTGAAAATGTTATATCCTACGTCGGGCGTTGGTGAATTAGGTTTTTAAGTGTAGGATAGGTATCAGTCGCGAAAGCTGGCATACAGACATAGGTTCAAATCCCGCCTCAGACGTTTGGTGAACTAGGTTTTTTTCTTTAGTATAATGACATTTAATACATTGTTAAGGTGCATTCAGACCAAACGAACATTCGCTATGCTAACCCTCTACTCTACGAAATTCGATCGTTACACAAAACGTGATTCGTTGATTTCGTAGAGTGGGGGATAGAATAGCGAATGCTCGTTTGGTCTGAATGCACCTTAAGTCTGTTGCGGATTGCTTTAGTGTTTGTTTTGTGCTGCTTATTTTTTTTTTGTTCTCACTTGCGCAAGCCTGCCCTATGGATTGGAGACGTGTTATTGATACTGTGTGATTTTTTAAAATAATATCAATAAAATTTTATGACGCATTGCTCTGCATAGTAAATAGTAGTGTGACTGTTAAAAAAAAGCAAATTAAAATATTTCATTATATTAATTTGATTTGCTGGAGCAATTTTCACTTGTTTTAATTTAAGTTTATTATCTACACCTATTTCAACACTGAATTTCAATACTAAATCACCAAAGAATAGTGCCAACATTGATGGATCTATTTATTTTATTTATTTGGGGCATCAACAGCATTATACACCGTGTTTTTATTATTTCCGTTAAATGAAAGGGAAGCTTATTTAGGTCAAAAATAACCAATTTCTCTAAGAAACTAGTGTCTTAACTCTTACAGTTGTTGAGTTATTAAAAAAATAAGTTTAATGACTGCACAAGTGTATTGCAACCTTTATTAAATCCTAATGTTGCGTATTTTGACGTGTGCCGTCAGTCACCTGAGATCTTATTCTTAAGGTTCTCTCACACTTGCTATTACAATTATTATGTATGAAAACGAAAAAAAAATTTTTAATACGAAATTAACAAAAGCCGATATTGCAGGCAACTTCTTTTAATGTCCCAAGTAACCAGTCCAATTCAATAAAAAAACACGGTGTATAAGAAATGTACAAAACTGAGTGTACAGCAAACAAAGCCAATAAAGCCTATCTAACTAACCCCGGGCTAGTGAAGAAGACACTCGTCCAGAAATTTCGAGAAATGTTGAACTATAGTGTATTGAGGACGGCATTTTATAACATTTTTACAAAAGAGACGAGTACGGAATTAAGAATAACCGCAGACTGAAAATACGCGGCACATATTCTTAATTTAACCTGGATTAAACTTTTGTTTAACTACAAAACGGCACCATCATATTTCTACTTAAAACACCTAAAACAGAAATGAGATACGTCCATCCACTGATTTCCGAAAAACCCGTTTTTTTCCTTATTTTCCAGACACTAACATTTTATACAATCGGAAAATATTTACCAGAGAAATAAGGATAGCAAAGCAATATTAAATTCGTATTCTCATATTAATATTTAACGACATCTACTCGTAGACCTTAAGTTGATCAAACAAAAAAGTAAATGGTGGATATTATTTTATTTTGCTGACAGAAATCTCGTAGTTCAAGTATTTCCTGATTTCATGATAAAGAAAAATCTTTGTAGAAACCTATTGTAGAATTTCTTAAATAATTCAATATATTATGTGAGTGAGTTTAGTAAAACGTCCCACTTTGTCGTTTGCCATAAACGCCGCTTTATCAGTTTATTCATATGAAAATACAAGAAAATCTCGTCTTTATGGTAAGCGACAAAGTGGGACGTTTTACTAAAAACTAACACATATGTACTCTGCGTGATCGAATCAGAAATGAGGAGATCCGTAGGCGAACTAAAGTTACAGACATAGCCCTCCGGATTAGCAAGCTGAAGTGGCAATGCGCAGGCCACATTGCACGCAGGGCAGATGGTCCGATGGGGTCGAAAAGTGCTCGAGTGGAGACCACGGCTAGGCAAACGCAGCGTAGGAGCGTACACCCACAAGATGGACAGACGACATTATGAAGGTCGCCGGGCCACGCTGGATGCAGGTCGTATCTAACCGTTACATGTGGTTGTCCAGAGGGTGGCCTATATTCAGCAGTGGACGTCTTATGGCTGAGGTGATGATGATGATGTACTACTCGAAACTTGTATTGTTTTTGTATGTAAAACAACTGGTTTTTTATCACGATTGGATCTACATGCAACCAAAGGCTTAACATCACGCCTAATACGACAGGACAACGTAACCAGAAGTGTGAAAAAGTCCCATTGTTGTTAAAATATCACACATTGCCAAACTACCCGAAGGTTGTCTGGAAGCGATCACCGGGTTTTGTTTACCTCTTTCTAACATGTACTTTTATTATGTAACGTGACTGTTTATATTAAGTGGCAACACTACGCTTGTCAATGTCATATAGGGAGTGGTTGTTTACATCATGACCGATTGGTCACGACTGACAGTTGTCACTTCAGAACGAGGCGTCTTCGCGTTAGGTTGGTGATATTTTGATTATTTGTATATTATTCCTTGTATGAGCCATTAAATAAACCTTTAATTTACAACTTGTTGTTTAATAAACGAGCTATTACCTTGAGATACCGTAACAATTATTGTTTTGGATTTACTATGGGGCCAAACACGAAATCTAAAAAAAATCGTCTGTTTCATACATTGTGACTTGTTGAAATTTTTTTTGGAGATTTCTGGGTTAGCTTCATAGTAAAAGTTGTTCAGTATAACCTACCAAATCACCCCGTTTAAGGTTTTCAGTGGGTGGTAAAACGTGCTGTATTGTATTGTACATACACTAGGTTTACTGGAATAGGCTGAAATCGTACCTGCACTTCATTCCCAAAATCCTGCACCATCTTACCCTGCGGTCCTCTCCCCGGGCATCCCCAGGAATCCAATTACCCGCAGTCCGACTCGCGGGTAGATCGTGAGTGCCAATCTAATTTCCACTTCTATTGAACCTTCATTTTGGGCCTCGTTTGGAGCTGTTGATATTGAAATAAGTTTCGGCAAAGTCTGGAGTCTTATGTAACTAGAGGAAATTAACTACGCGTTTCGGTGGTCGTTAGGAGAAATATTAGGGCGGATTTTTATTTTGCTGTAGTTTTTAAAATTTCCCAAATTTGGATTTTTTCATATTTTTTCTACTCAGAATCGCGAGCTCTTTCGATCCTTATAAGCAGAAAAAAGTGTTCCGAGAATTCCATATTTTTTTTTTGTCTTCCACTGAGTTATGGTCGAAGAAAGTGTATGAAAAATAGTAACTCAATGGATTTTTTTTTGGGACACTTTTTTATTTCTATCAGGATCGAAAGAGCTCGTGATTCTGAGTAGAAAAAATATAAAAAATCCAAAATTGGAACATTTTAAAAAACTACAACAAAATAAAAATCTGATTTGGAAAAATGTGGGTTTTTTTATTACGACTTTGACGTTTACCAGAAATAAATAAGTATTCAAATATATTATCATGGGGCATTGGGGTTATTTAATAAACTTTTTTACTCGGAGTAGGTATTCAGTTCTGGTATGAAATAACAAAAAATGTCCAAAATGTTCATAATTTCTGTCAGTTTTCAATGATAGAAACATAATTTAAAAAATGTGTCCCCCTTCCTCTAACTGTTGAGATGCATAAGTCCAAATACATGGAAAAAATCATGAATAGTGGATTAGTGATTTAGTGAGCTTATAGGATACTATAAAATAAAACTATTTTGAACATAATCCGCCCCGCCGTTTTTGAAAAACTACGGAAGCCAAAACTGAGCATAGCCCAACATGCTCTTGTGCGTTTTTATATAATTATATTTATCATCGGGTAGTTTCCACAAGTCTTCGAGTCTATGTATAGCTATATTAATATATATGTCGATTTGTGTAAGATTGTTCCATGATATTTATTTATTGCTGGGTATAAACATTTTCCAACCCGTATACTAAAGAAAATAAATAATAAATTGTATTCAAATAGCTCCAAATTAGACTAAATTCTAGAATACCCTCGTCAAGTACAATTGAAATGAAATTCTTGTATCAAACCTTTCGTTGAATATTTATTCTATTTCAATTATTCTTTGTCGCTCTATATTTTCAGGCTTTTAGAAAATGTACTGACTGCGAAACTTAAATAAAGAATGAGCAGGACAGCAATAAAATTTGAATGGTTTTCTTAGAATTTGAATAATACACCTTGGGCTCTTATAACCCGATTCTAACCACGCATTTCTGATGTAAAGACAAAAAATATTTTACGAGTTTTGTCATTTTTGGCGATTAAAAAATTCTTTTCATTGGTATTTTTAGATTTTTTTTACTATTGTTTAATGTATTTTAAGATGAAAAGTAAATGTTATTCATAAAAGTGGTACTTAAAATGAGTGTTAACGTTTTTTTTACAAAACCCACATTTTTTAAAGGTTATATTTCTCACTTTTTGACATCTATTAATGTGGTTAGTGAGACTATTCTCCAAAATGGCACCAACGCCGTTATAAAGCTTTTGTACTGAGTAACAACTACATTTATTTTTTCAATTGGTAATAACTCTGAGACTAGGCAATATCCAGAAAAGTTTATATGACATTATAGTTTCTGAATGTGGTCTGGAATACACTGTTAAAATCGGTCGGGTTTAAACAGTCTACGGAGTAAGTATAACGAAAATTTTATAGTAGATATTGTGAACTTTATTTTACGTTCAACATACACATCATTACCACAATGTCAGCCATAAAGGTCCACTGCTGAAATGGCTTCCCCTTTGGACCTCCATAAGTACCGATTGGAAGCGATGTGTATCCAGCATCTCCCGGCGAATTTCATCAGATCGTTTGATTATCTTGTGAGTGGATGTCTTATTCTACTTCTAACGAACCGTGTTCTCCACTCGAGCACTTTTCGACCCCGTCGGCCATCGGCTCTGCGTGCAATTTGGTCTACTTGTTAATGCTTTGTTATGGCTTTAGCTCGTCTACAGATATTCTAATTTCTTATTCGATCACGTAAATTAACTCCGAACAAACTTTAGGTTCAAGGGGCCCCAGCGCACGCAAATTGTTTGCTGAGATCGCGAAACGTCTGGTTGACGTAACTAAAGACCAAAGAGCTGGCGACTTCCTCGCACAACGCATACAGGGAGTATTGCGATACAGGGAGGAAATGCCGCCAGCATCCTCGGTACAATGCCACAAGGGCCAATCTTAGATATATATTAGTTTAAGTAGATTAGTTACATTTAATCTATGTACACATAAATTGTAGTTTTGTTTTGAAAATAAATAGCTATACATTTAAAAAAAAAACTCTGAGCATACCCTCTTTATAGCTCGATGAGCGGTTTTGAGATGAGGCCGATAGTGAAGGACAGTTTTGGCGCGGAAAGTCATCACATTAAAAATAAATGAAAGAAAAATGCCCGAACTTTACCCAACCTAGTTGCGATTCGGTGGTCGGCCTCTTTCTTGAAGTTGGACCTACCTAATTGGACTACTTGTCCTGTGTAATTTTGAGTTTCAATCTTCCAACATAAACTAACCCTCAGCCTATGTTAGTCCACTGCTGGACGTAGGCCTCTCCTATTAACTATGCGTATAGACGCATTAGGAGGTAAATGCCCATAATCGCCACGCTGGGCAAGCGGATTGGCGATCGCAGCAATGTGTCCACTACGCTGACGCTGCCGGGTAAAAATTTAGCTCTTGAGTATAGGAAGATAAGCTTAATAGGTACATAGAAAATAGCCATAGCTATCCCGTACATTATCAGTTTTCACATATGCGCAGATAATTATCGCGCGGTAATCGAAACGCAGCGGAAACGGATACGCGCCGATTGTAATGCTAATGTACCCTTACCACTGGCTCATTTGTTGGTCAAAACTCGCAAGATTTGATAACAGACAAACTGAAGAAACAGCAAAACAAAATAGCGAAAAATCTTGTCAAGATTCCGTCCGGGGGAGTGTTGAATCTCGATGATACTTTTAGAATTACAAAAAGAGATCGGATTTCGTGCGACATCTCATACTAAATGTCATCAAAATGACGTAAGTCACTAAGAATGTCGCAAATCCATTCGATCTCTGAATATAACATTTATAGCTTACGTGAGACTATCCTTTTAACTGTACCTTGTCATCTAGGAAAGTAAGTACAGTATTACTGACGAGAGTGTCAGAAGTCCGCGCCGTAGGCGGAGGGCTTTTAATGACTTACACTTGCGGACAAAACAATCAATTTTCAAACAAAATATTAATTAATGACGTACTGGCATTTCTATTACTCCCTAGGGAATTTCACTTTTCTATTACTCCCGCTACGCATGCAAGCAATGGCGAGCTTAGACAGCAAGTGTGATGAAACAGTACATTGTGTACCTATCTAGGGAAGTAGGTACGGTAACTACGGTATTACTAACGATAGTGTTAGAAGTCAAACGCCATAGGCGGAGGGCTTTAATGACTCGAGTCTGTATTTGAGACAAAATATTATTAAATTACCTACGCTAACATTTCTAAAAGGAAAAACTTTTCCATGACTCCCCCGATGCATGCAAGCAATGGCGCGCTTAGAAAGCAAGTGTGATGAAAAATATTTTTCCTATCTAGTGCGCAAAAACAAACTTTGCGCACGCTTCGCGCGCGGTAATTTCTCTTTTTGGCGCACTCGTTATGAAAAAAATCGTCCCTTACACGTGCAAAAACTTTTTTTTAACTCGGGTGACTATCGCCCTCGTTTCACTCGGGCTCCAACTTTCACACTAGCCGAAAAAAAGTTTTCCCGCACTAGTACTAGTTTCTAGCACATTATAACAACTCCACGCCAACGCGACAGCAACTCTACTCACACTTTCGATTAGTAGTCAACTGGTTGATCCACCCAATGGTCACTAATGGGAACGAGTGGGCAAGGCAAATGTTTGCACGATACACGTCCAGTTGCAAACGCATAGTCGCCGCGTAGACAATGTGTGGTCAATGTGTGACGAACGTGTCGGAGTTGATCTTTATTGTACGACCATTAGCCAGCTACATGCTGAGTTGTGACCCTTTTGTGGCAAGATGTAGTTACGTGTTTATTTGTGTCTCTGTCTACATAACAGTGCTTGTCATGAATACATTTTATTTCTTTCTTAAAAATTACATGAGTATTTCGATTCGCTAAATATTTTAAGATGAAACTTTACCTTTGCGCCTTACAAACTAATGGTAAGAGGGTCCTACGCGGATCGGTGCACGATACTTCCTTTGCACACGCAGATTAAATAATTAGTCTACGGTTGCCACGTTGTGTATTAAATCATCATCATCAGCCATCTTACCTCACTCCTAGCATAGACCTTTCTCATTACCTATTCAATATTCTGAAATACAGGACTCTTATTAGTATGACTTAAAACTGGATACTTACCGTGTAAATTGTAAATTGAATTATACCCGGCTCCCTATTACTCCCGCAGTATTTCCACGCTCAACCACAATGGAGACCTGCTGGACCAGGTACAACCCAGAGCGAGGATCGCAGCTCCTCCTTACACGATGCCTAACAACCACAAAAAACAACGTGAAGAGAGCAGCAGTGTTATTCACTACGGAAACCGCCTTGCTAACAGCACAGGTCAGCGCTGCGGCAGCGTCGAGCCTAAAAATGGTATTCACTAATGCACTTTAAACGACACTAGCGCTCGGCGACGAATGCGTCGTGAGCTGGAACTACACTGCGTCGAGAGTTACCGCCTACAGTTCGACGACGAGCTGTTCTACGTTAGTGAATACCGTTTTTCGCAGCGCTGCGCTCTACGTCGAAGTGAAGGCTGTCTCGTCGTCGAGCTCGTTCACGAACGCAGCGTCGAATGTGTGAATAAGAGAATAGCCTACCAGTCAGACATACAAACGCTTTTGACCTAACACACAGACATTCTCCGCTGGCATTAAATTTTCATCACCCTCAGCCAAACAATAAGCCCGGCAAAAACCGTTTCCTCTCAAACACATGGAATTAATTACTCCAATTCAATTCAATACCCGAAATCGGTCTTTGTCCGACTCAAATTATAATGATCTGGATCCGAGAAAGGGCCAGAGCCTTTGTGCCTTAATTAACTTCCGATCAGCCAAATTGGTCGTCTGGCTGATAAATACGACGCCATTTTGGATCGAATCCATTTTTAATTTAGGTAACAGAACTTCAGATGATTCGTCGACTCCGTACTACTACTATACTCACAACTCGCGTGGAGCTTTATTATAAAGTGTGTTACCATGGCTTTTTGAAAAATTGGTAATATACCTACTTATTAATACCAGCAATCATTTTCAAGTATCAACAGTTGAAAAATATTTAAATTAACCATACAATTAATTTTATTTCCTGCGAACGATCAATGTGTACCAACTGCTTAAATCTTAAACATATTTGTTTTACTTAATGCAATCTCTAAATTAATAGTACATTACTATAAAGGACGGGAAACGAAGGGTTACAGGCCAAGTAGATATAATTATCTGGCCGAAGGAACTGAGACCAGGGGGGTTACCATGACGTACTAATGCGGTTCAGTGATATCATGTCATATCATGTTCAGTTTAGGTCGAGTGCTTTCACTCGAAAGCTATACGAGTCGTATATCATTGTCCCTTTCCCTGAACCTAAACTAAATCGCATTAGTACGTCATGGTCACCCCCCAGATAGGGATACGCGGCATGTAACCTTGTAACTATCTCGCCGAGATTTGTATAGCGCTTTTCTCAAACTTGCCATGACATAAAACGAACTGATTTCGCCGAACCATACTATTTAATTTGTAAATAAGCCAGTAGTACAGTATCGTAAAACATTAAAAGAAAAACATTCGCTCCTATCTTTTTTTTTAATCTGTTTGAGGTATCCTTTTACCTGGTGGTATAGACATTAGATTCTCAGGTTATTTTTTTTCTGTGGCTGAATGTCACAATTTGACGTTTCAAAACAAAAGACAGTTTGTTTGCAGTCCTAGGTGTGAAAGAAATACATGAAATCTCTTTACATTATCATGTTAGCACATGACACGAAAACTTTCATTGCGGACGAGTGCTACGCGCTACGCTCGTAGCCGATCCCGTGATTTTTCCGCTTTGTAGCAAAAATGGACCTTCCACAGAGAACTCCCCTCGGGAGTTCCCCGCGCTCAAAGTGGTTATTTAAAGTAAGTAACATCAACATTTGGTAGCAAGTTTGAAAAAAATATTTAACGATAACAGTAGATAAGATACCTACAAAATAATAGTATTATTCCAAATTAAATGAGCCCAGGAATGACAAACCGCAAGGAACTATTGTCTCAAAGCTTCATTCACAGTCCCAACATGAAAGACATAACTTACAGGCCTCGTAGAACAAAAGACAAACGCCCTTATCTCACAAACGACCTTACAAATCCAGCCAACCGCAAAATTACTCGGACTAGTTACAAAATTCCAACTACACAGCCCTCGCAATATGTTAATATATGGAAAAAACTAAAAGAAAAACTCTTATTCAGGGCTGGCATAATTCGCTATTTGTACAGTCCATTCGGTTGGTTGTGGACACAGATCACTTGTTGTACAAGCAGAGCTGGGGAAGAATGTAATCAAATTACTCCTTTCGATTACATTTCATAGCCTAGTCGGTAGTGACCCTGCCTACGAAACTGGAGGTACCGGGTTCCCGGCGAGGGCATTATTTGTGTATTTACTTATCACAAATATTTGTTTCTTGGTCATGGCTGTCTATGTATTTAAGTATGTATCTATCTATTATGTATATATATTTCATCATATATCGACGATGTATCGTCGTCAAGTACCCACATCATAAGCCTTAATTGAGTTTAACCGTGGGACTAGGTCGATTTGTGTAAGATGTCCTAGATATTTATTTAATTTATTTACAATATGTTTACTTTGTACATCAACTAAGACATCGCGAGTCGCTTGACGTGAACGCGGGCTCAGTGCTTGATAATGAAGACCTAGGCTCTCCGAAACATGTCGCGCGTAGTGACTAAATACACGTGAGTCTAACCGTTTAGTTATATTTATATATTATATGCTTTTTATGTAATCCTTAGGTACATATTTGCTGACAGTTCTAACCTCGATCCCGGCAGGAAACCAGTGTTTCATATGTACTCGCAAGAGTGGAACATATCGCTGAGCTGTGAACCTTGTGTTGTTGCGGAGCGCACAGAATAAAATAATAATAAATTCTGTAGCTTCATCATAGTGATCACGTTACTGCGATCGCCTTTCCGCTTGCCCGGCGTGGCGATTATAGGCCTTAGATTATTTACCTCCTAATGCATGTATACTTATACTTAATAGGAGAGGCCTACGTCCTGCAGTAGACTAAGAGAGGCTGATGACGAATCCTTGAACTAGGGCATCCTAGGTACGATATATCTCAGGATATTGAATAGATAATAAGAGAGGCCTACGTCGGGTCTACGCATTGTTAATACCTGCTTGTGCTATTAACAATGCGTAATGCGACGCTACACTACATCCAGCAGTGGACTGAGATGTGATCTGAGGCTGATGATGCGATGTGATGTGGAACTTTCTCTGCCAGAGTTGGGCAAAAAGTAATATGACTACTTCTGTAAATTACATTTGCATGTGTACTTTGTAATATATATTACAATTAATTTATTTTAGAATAAGTTTAAGTTTAATTTATAATATTATTTTATACTAAATTTTGTATTACAATTGTCCTTTTGTAATATATTTTACAAAGTACACATACAAAAGTAATCGGAAGGAGTAATCATATAATTTTTTGCACAACTCTGCTCTCTGCTTATCATGGTGCGGTATCTGGAGTATGTCTGTGGTCGCAGCACTATGAATAGAATTACCCGACCGCCACACTCGTCCCTCATTTCCATGCCGAATGTCCGGCTCCGAGGACTCTCTCATTTGGCAGTATTTGCACTTAAATCGACTGGGCCACGATGTTAGACGTTACGAATTTGAATTTTAAACTAAGCGTTCCGTTTTACGCGGAAGGTAAATTCTCCGTTTTTTGGGTAATTTGGTTTGTGAATAATGTAAGCTAACTAAGCTATTCGAATATACTAAGAGCTGGGAGCTCTTTTACTTAAGAGGTGTTTTAATGGAGGATGTTAAGTTGTATTTTTTGTATTTTAATGACTTTTATCAGGTCATTTTATAAACTGACGCTGGAGATTTTTTTTTAACTTTACGTCAGCTGTTTGTACTTTTACGAATTACTAAATTTGTTCAGACAGTAAGTTGACAATAATGTATTGTTTTTCTGTTCTCATCATTTATTTATATGTTAATGCCATAGAAAAAAAATGGTCCTTTTCATACATTGTAAATGAAAATGACATGAAAGTCGGCCCGGGTTGCATTTACAGGAATGAACTGAAATGTATATTTAGAGTGTTTTGAGGTAAAAGAAACCGATTTAGGGGGTATGTGTTAATAATTTCTAAAATCCGTAAAATATGGGACACACTAGTGTCCACTATGATGTCGCTGCTGCCCATGCTAATCATCAATCTTCTAACTATAAGAGAATATTCACACTTCAATCCCTTAGTCGACTCTTACGACACCCTTGGAAAGAGTCGGGGTGGTGACAAATGTATTCTTACTGCAGTCACCACGCGGCACAAAAAAATCACCAACCTTATTGTATAATAAAGCATTGCATTATCCTGAGCCTTCTCTCTGCCTATAACTCTTGCTGAAAATGGCTGGCAGCTGCAACTCGAGGAAATATAAGTTTGTTTCTTTGAAAGTTTACATTGCCTTTTGTAGACGTACCGTGACTTAGCAAGTTCAGTCACTGGCAATAATATCTACGCTATGAAAGCTGAAAAAATATATGTCGCGCTCTTAAATAATAATAGGCTACTTGACTCATATCAAATCTAGTGCAAGAAATGATTATTTTCTGGAGTATTTATTGAAAAGATCAATATTTTTCGATTACGGTGTATTAAAAGTGTTTGATGGGTTTTTATTTTTTTAATTTCGTACTCTGAAAACGGTGTCGGCCATGATGTGACGTCATAGGATCTTAAACTAACTTCACGTCGAATCTTATACGAGTGAAATTAGCCATGGACATGTAGGCAAGTAGCTTTGCTGTGAAATTTACATAACATAAGTGACATGTCAAATGTTTGTTTTCGGTTTGAGTGACGTAAACCACAGATAATCTAAGCTCTAGCATGGCTAGTATATATCGTTTTCGCCCGGTAACGAAAGTTTAAATTTTAAGTTATAATTTTGCGGTGTTCTAGGTCGTGAAAAAATATATTTATATTTTTTTCCGTTAATCTGAAATTGATTTATAATATACGACAAACTTTAAAAATGGGTCAAGTAGTCTATTGCAGCGGCTGTCATGCCACTGCGCAGAAAGCGGTGTACACCTCTCTACACTCCTGAGCCGCCTACACCGGTGTTGCCCCTGGCTGTCCCTTGTGACGGCATTTACGGGGGCCCATCTAGTCGGCGGCGAGTCACCGCCTGCCTCGATAGCAAAGAGAAATCATTGTTATGGCAGGTGTCCGGACCTCTTTTCTTTAGTTCCATCTCTGATCCATCCATCCTCCATCACCATAGCCCATTAGTCTTTTCTTTTACTTCTCAACAGTCTCTTTACGCCTGCTAGAACCCGTTTACGGATATCTATTGATGTGCCCGTGAATGGGTTACAGCAGGTGTACAACATAGCAAATTCCTCCAAAGGGCGTGTTGGATCCATATCCCCGCGCAAGCCTATCAAAAAACCGGGATTTGTAAGCCCGTGAGTGAGGAGATACAAATAATAATAAACCTTTTTTATTTCCCATAACCATATTTCCAATGTTTAGCTTAGTTTTTACAGTTCTTATTTACTAACTGGGGACACTAGCTAGTAGGGTGGATCGCGGTTGTATGAGTTTTTTTTTATTTATTTCAAACGTAATGGGCTAGTGAAAAGTAGATGCTCTGCTTATTACTTTAAAAGGAAATCAACTTATTTTTTAAAATTTCTTAGTTTTAATACTGCCCCAAGCCTGTCAAACATCAACCATATTGTAATCTGTGGGCCACATTTTGGCAAAGATAACTATAATTTTGGTGTATCGTTGTAGTCTGCGTCTGGTAATAGTTATAAAGACTAGGCTAGAATCGCGGAAAATAATGCCGGTATTTAACACAAAGAAAGATTACAAACTAATGTAAGCGTGCGAAATTTTGTTTATTTTCCAAGGTATTTTCTAAGATAAAAAGTCATGTTAATTGCAAGAAATGTGTACTAGTAGATTATTTGTATCTTTTTTAATAATAAATAGATGATTTGAATATTTTTATTTTCTTTTAATGGCCTTAAACACCGACTTAGATCTGTCTATAATTTTCATATTTTCAGTGGTCTTGGGGCAGTACAAGATGTACGAATATTAAGAATTGACCATAATGTTTTTCATTTACTTTATTATGGAGCATCGATTTAGAACTAAACCATTTCGAAAATCGAAAAAAAAATTATTCGGTCCACCCTAATACATAGTATTTATTTATTTACAGGAATCCCTTGATAGGGTATAGCTCTCCTCCATTTTTTTTCTATCCTGTGCTATGCTTTTTCAGTTCTTTCCCGCTACCGCCGCTATAATATCATCTATCCATCGTTTTTGTGGTCTTCCCACATTACGCTTTCCGTGTGGGCCAGGCCATGTTGTACTTTTAAGAGTCCATCTCTGATCGCTGTATCTCACTACATGGCCGGCCACGGTCTTATGTCAGTAAAAATATGATTTTGTCAGTCTCCGTAGCCTAGTTGGTGAGTGCCCTACCTACGAGCTTTCATGAAAATTGAGTAGCTACAGGCTCCTTTCCGGAGTTACAGGTTCCTGAAAATTTAACTTTCAGATACCTAAACAAAAATTTTCGTCAGTCTCATGTTCATTATATTTCGCAACTTCATTCTTTGCGATTTATTGTTTACATATTGTAGTTACGCCCCCACGCATTAGCCTTGCACGTTTTTTAAAGTCTTTTTCATAATTTTTTACTGGCAACATTAAAAAACTTGCTCCCATCCCCTACTCCAGCATTATGGTAGGTCCCTCAACCGCCATTTTTCAATCATTCAACGGTTCCGTGCTCAAGCCTTCGCACGTCACGCAACACTTGTCAACCATCAATATGAAGAGGACACGAAGAGACACCGAAGATGAAGAAGATATTCGAAACAAAATCAAGAAATTGGAGCGCAAACTTTGGCAGAGGTCTCGGCGCCGCATAACAATGCCAGACTCATCAGATGATGATAGCAACGGTAAGTTTAAAAGACACGTGGAATTATAAAAAGTGATGCGTACTGCTAAGATTGGGCTGTTACTGTCACGTTAAAAATCGATGCGAGCTACTATCCTGGGTTGTCTCTGTCGAAATTCAAAGAACCACAACACTATTGTTGTAAAAAGTTAAATGTAATGCGAGAAACTATCCTGGGTTATCTCTGTTACAAAAAACAAGCTAAAAATTTTGCTGCACACGTTTCAATAAACGTTTTTTGTTCGAAACAGGCGAAAACGGGTCTGTTATGGCGGACAATGACCCACGTGCTTCACGTCGAGCCTCATGGAGTCAGAGGGTACAACAGTGCGCTTCACCTGTCCCGAGTGTTCCGGGATCATCGCGCCAGGAGCCTACAGCTGCTGCGCCGCCCAGGCACGAGCCTGTGCGCCCAACATCTCCTCAGCCAGGCCCGTCGTCTGCGCCACATCAGTATGTACCTAATGTACCTGCAGAGCCCGCACAGCCAGCAGGGCCCGCGCAGCCAGCAGAGCCCGCCCAACCTGCGGAGCCCACACCAACCTCGCTCGAGGACGTAGAATTAGAAGAGGATATCCTCAATTTACTGGGCGATGCTCCAAAAGTAGATGCCCCTTTAGGAAAAGGCATTCACAAGGACGTAGCTTCTAGATGGCAGGAAGTATTAAGCAAAGGGTTACAAAAAGAAGTTCAGGACAAGTTAACTGAAGAATACTTAATACCTAGCAATTGCACTTTGTTAGTTCCTCCCATCTTGAACCCTGAAGCAAAAGCAGCGTTACCTGAAGCCTTAGTAAAGAGAGATACCTCTTTAATGATTAGACAAAAACAAATAGCTCTTGCGTTATCCGCACTCTCGCAAGCTATGGATATCCTAATAAAACAAAAATCGGCATCTCCTGACATACTGAAGCCTATAAGCGACGCATGTCGTGTTATGTGCGATTCCCATTTCACAGAAACAAAAATGAGACGAAATTTTGTAATTTCCGCTATAAACACCGATTTAAAGGATACTTTGATTAATGCTGAAAGGGATGCATTTTTATTTGGCGAGAACGTGTCAGAAAAACTAAAAGCTGCGCAGACGGTACAAAAATCAGGAGATACATTAAAAAACACACAGAAACCATATAATCCATTTAATAAAGCAAATTTTATTAAGAAAAACAGATATCAACAGAAAGGTAATTTAAACTACAACACCCCGTATCGGAAGATGAATTACAACAACAAGTCGGATGCGGGGCGACCTCGAGCAGCAGCGCGGCCCGCGGCGGCGGCGCCCGCCAGCAGGTACAACACCCGCTACCGGGCCCGGGAGCGCCAGCACGAGCGCGAGCGCACCCCTCCGCGGAGATACCAGCGGAGACAATAGACCACGAGGTAACATACGCTGGCCGCTTGCAGCACTTCACAGCAGCCTGGGCTGATATCACTAATGATCCTATTATCTTATCGTGGATACAGGGTTATAAGATACCATTTTTATCTCCTCCAATTTGTCACGATCCTACTTCAGTGTATTCAAAATCAGAGCAAGAGAGATTTGATTATAATAAATCTATTAAAAAACTATTGGAAATAAACGCAATTTCAATATGTAAACATCACCCTGACGAATTCATATCTAGCGTATTTTTAATACCTAAGCCTGACGGTAGTAAAATATTTATTTTGAATTTGAAACGTTTAAATGAATTTGTAAAAACAACCCATTTCAAAATGGAAGATTATCGTACGGCATCAAAGTTAATTACAAATGATTGTTATATGTCGACAATTGATTTAAAAGATGCATATTATCTCATTCCCATTTATGAACCTCATAGAAAATACCTTCGGTTCATGTTAGATGACGTTTTATACGAATTTAATTGCTTATGTTTTGGGTTATCGATCTCACCGTACGTCTTTACAAAAATTCTAAAACCAGTATATGAATACCTCAGAAACGAGAAATACCTATCTTGTTGTTACTTAGATGATACCCTCTGTTTCGGAAAAACGTACGATGAATGTTGTCAAAATGTTAATTTAACGGTTTCTACATTAGAAAAGCTTGGTTTTCTTATTAATTATGAAAAAAGTTCCTTGATCCCTAGTACCAGTTGCAAATTTCTAGGATTTATATTTGATTCGAAAAGTATGCAATTAAAATTACCCTCATCAAAAATAAATAAAATTAAAGATAATATCAATTTCATTTCTTAATCTTAATAAATGTAGATTACGCGACTTTGCTAGACTGATGGGTCTTCTTACTTCTGCTTGTCCTGCATTGCAATTTTCCTGGTTGTACACCAAATTGCTTGAACGACACAAGTACTTGTGTTTACTTGATAACCCAAGTTACAATGCAGTTATATCAATCCCAAACACTTGCATTCTGATTTAAAATGGTGGGACACAACATGTAGATCGTAATTTCAACCCTTTTAGATTTAATGAATTTCAAATAGAAATCTATTCCGATGCTTCTAACACAGGATGGGGTGCTTACAACAATGGTAAGGAAGCTCACGGGTATTGGAAGCAGTCGGAAAGATTATCTCACATTAATGAGCTGGAAATGAAAGCAG
>JALPQI010016302.1:0-25256 GCA_025490895.1 Thaumatotibia leucotreta
ATCGGTATGGCTACAATACTTCGATTGTATGATATGTACCTATTCGAAAGTACCGATATATCCTTTCAATCCGGTGTTTGAGGGACATACTTTGAAATTTTGTACTTAAGAGCAACTTTCAGATAAATGTAAGTTCAGGCTTGGCTTACTAATGGGTGTTGACTGATCAGGAGTTGGTATTAGTAAACACTTTATCGTACATAACTGATATTAACTTCGATATTAATTTACAAATCTTATTTTAAAAGGCGGACATACTTCTTAACTTATTATTAGGATGTTAAAGGAATTTCGGAAAAGAAATAAATGTGATTAGCAATTTGTCAAAAAACTGAGCTATTTTTGCATTAGATGGTACTTACCCCAAGATTAAAATATCGTGCGGAAATGTTACACTTTCTGTGCCTATGTTTACCCTATAAAAGAGCGATTTCTGAGCAAGCATTGTAAACAATATTGTTTCGATAAAGTCACTACACGGTAATAGTATCTCGTACCTACCGTATTTTAATATTGGCGCACGGTTTCCAAATTGAATTAGACAATGGTATTATTTCACTTGAATAAAACTACTGAAACCTAGCTGCATTTCAGTATTTAAACAGGAATTCGCTTCAAAAGACCAGTGCTATTTAATTGAATTAAATTGGAAGACACAAATCTTGCGTTGAGACGTCTCGCTACGAGCTGGAAACTGTTTCTTTCGCGTTTAATTAGGTCGTCTATTGGCGGCACCTGTGGTGAGGCATTTTAAATGTGTTTAAAACAGTAGTCCTAACAAATGGCCCCAATGGAAGACCAGCGCTGGACTGTAATTACAAGCCCAGCTTTATGCTGAATTGGGAACTGTTTTATGACAAACTTTGTTTCTTTTCCTTTTGTGTGTGTTTGTTTGTTAAGTAATGTCACAAATAAATATTCTTTCTTTCTTATATTTTGGAAAACGTTTGGAAAATTCTGTGTCACGTTTTTTAGGGACACAAAATAAGACAACAAAATGAATTATGACCCATTAACCTACCTAGGGTAAATAAATATTTTAAATAACATTTCTAAAATTCTTTTAAAGCGTTAAAATAAATTATTCTTTAAATGATTGGTGTATCAAATGGCGTATCTTCCATCATACTGTTACTCCACAGAACACTGTGACAGGACTTAGTGTCAGACCAGCCGGTTGGTGCAAATCGGATCTTCGACGGCATCTTTACACGCTCCATTTGCGCCGTGCAGCTACACCACTTTAATTTCACACTTGAATACCTGCCCCAATTATCTATACTTTGTTAAATGATCTTTGCTTTGAGAAAGTGTAGTGGTCGCGAAATTAATGCTGTGCTGATAATTGCATGTTTTTGGCAAGAGGAAACCAACATATTAACGTAACGTTTACTATTTTCAGTTAGAAAATGTTGTAGTTGTAGTTAATTGTAGTTGTTTTGAGTTGTTAAGTCAAAGTCAAACTATTCTTTATTCAAGTAAGCTTATTAATAAACATTTTCGAATCGTCTGACATTATCAAGAGAGAAAAAAAAATACTGGTTCAAACCCTACGCCGTTCCTGAGAAGAACCAGTAAGAAACTCAGGTGGACTTATTTTTTCAAAACAGTATAATAATACATCTTATTAAAATAACATGCAATAAAGAATGTATTACATAAAAAAAAAGATTATTATAGACATTTTTATAAAAGAGAGAAATAAATAAAGGATCATAATTAAACAAAAATTATTATTATTGTACAATTTCATAATATTATTAAGTATTTATATCTATACTACTAGAGATGAAAAGGTCCTCTAGTTGTCAGAATAAAGAGAAATTAAGATTTAGAGATGTAAAAGGTCTCTAATCGTCGTAATTTTAACAATAATAATAAAATAGAAAATTAACAATTTAGTGACAATCACAAAGCAACTATTCTTATATAAAAGACAACAGCCAATACCTATTTAAACATGACATCACAGTAAAATAAACTAGGTATATACACAATATGAGGATTAAATTTTGTACAATATATTGTATAGTCAATGAATAAAAATTCTGGTCGTATCGCATAGCCGCTAATATTATTTTTAAAAAGTTTCACAGCGCAGGTGTGAGTGGTGTGACGTAATTCCATTTGTGTGTTAATGGACCGAGCGATGGTCCCATCGAAGCGATGTCCTACCAAATTTGTTCAGCTTATAGTGGCTATAGCACCTTTACATGAGATACATACACACCTATGGATGATGCACTAGCCTATATTATATTCTAATGCACGGTAAATGGATATCTTTGGGAAAAATCTAAAATGAATCGATATACTCGCACAATAAGCTCAATTAGGCTCATGTTGTGGGTTATTAGCAATGATAAAAATATATTTTATCCCTTTTATTTTATAAACGTCCTTTTATTTAGCAAGGCGATAAGCATTGTTTGTCCCTTTCGAATTTATCAAAATGTCTCTAAAACCTAAAGGGGCTTAATAGCGAACACTTATCGGCTAAGTTAGAGATGTTTATGAATAAGGTGGTACGTATTTTTTAGTAGCTATATACACGCTACATGTATCAATGAGTAAAGTTTTCATACGTAACAGTTATTTTCCTAATAGGTTCCATGTGTACAGTCAAAGACAAAATAAGGTGTATACAAAAATGTTCAAAAATATGTCCCAGTGCACTCTAATTCTGTGTAATAAGAACGTCGTAACATATGAGCGGATTCTTTGGATACTTAAATTTGCATTGGACTGTACTGACTAGTGCCTAGACATGCCAAGGGTTAACTAAGTAACTAAGTACCCGCAACACTAACTTCAATGAAACGAATGCTTATCGTGAGACTAGCCTTGTGTAAGAATGGACCACGACATTTATTTATTTGTCATAGAACTTACATCAAACTGTACACTCGTCAACACAACAGCAACAGACCTGCTACCACTCTACCAGGTATTAACAGGTTTCGGGGATTTGTCTCTGTCACTGTCAGGCGTCATTAGAGTGACAGAGAAAAAGTCCCGAAATTTGCGAACTTCGGTGTTCGCGGTAGCAAGCCAAAGAGTAAAATCATTCCGTCACTCGCACTGACGATCCAGCGAACAAATCATCGCGCCTAATGAAGCCATTCGGAGCTGTTTAAACCTAGTGCATTGTGGGACAATGGCACTAATGCTGGGAAACGAATTGAGAGGAGGACGGGTTCATTGTAGCTGGCACATAAATAAGCATTTGCCTGACGAACGGGCGTGGGGTATAGGCAGTAGCGGAGTAATTAAGTCAAAAGACTTACCACTAGATAATTCATGACTCTTTTTTGGTTAATTGAAATTTCGTTTGTAATTTTACATAATACGAGTATGTCTGTGGAAAAAAGTGTGTTACAATTGTGTTCATTGCGTTCACTAATAGTTTTGTAAAAAAAAATGGTCATTATAAAAATCGAATCAAAAAGATATCAGTTTCGTACTGCAGACATATCCTCTCACATAATTTTTACAGATTATCATTTGAAAATAATGAAAAAACATGTTTTGTTATTGTATTTTATCTGGTTTTTTCAAATATTCTGCTTCTTGAAAGAGATTCATCACCAAAAAAACATATTTTGTTAGTATACCTAGAAAGGTAAATGATTTAAATTTTAAATTAAAATAAAAGTAGAAAGTGTAAATAAGACTACTACTGTTAACATTTGCTCTATAAACTTACTTACCAACATTCCATTATACTAACACCACTGTCTCCGTGATTGTGCGGAAACTTACCTGTAAAGAAATGAATAATATTATTATTTGAAATACCATATAAATCCTCTCACAAACCTGACGTAGGAACAAAGCCGCCTTCAACATTTATGAATAATTTGTAATTTTTTTAATTCAATATCTGAGAAAAATCATCCAAAATTGTTTCTAGGATAAAACGCTTTCGCCCCTAACTTGAAACCAAGTGGGGGGTCTGGGAGGCGGCCCCAGAATTAAGATCTCGCAAGTGATATATTGAAACCGGCAACGCATAGTAAATCATAAGCAATTATTTTAAACAATATGCGCGCAAATGAGGGCCGTTTATTTAAGAACCTGTAGTAAACATTACAACAATGAAAACAACATTTATCCACAGACTAAATACATTTAATATGTATATAAGAGACCTTTACATCTCTAGTAGTATAGATATAGATGAATAATAATATTGTGAACTTGTATAATATTTTTTATTTTTGTTTATTATTGTTATCCTTTATTTATCTCTCTTTTTAAGTTAGGTTTTTTATAAAAATGTCTATCAGTATTTTTTTTTGTAATAAATTCCTTAATGCGTTTTATTTTAATAAGATGTATTATTATGCTGTTTTCGAAAAAATTAATCCCCTGAGTTTCTTACAGGTTCTTCTCAGGTCAGTGGTATAGGGTTAAAACCGGTAGTAGATTTTTTTTTCTCTTGATATTGTGTCAACGATTCGAAAATGCTTATTAATACTAATGCTTATTAATGCTTATTACTTGAATAAATAATAGTTTGACTTTTTACATAAGTTAAATAAATCCATGATATAATAGAAAATATTGGCTACCAAGTTAGGTTAAGCATAAGCATCAAGCATACTTTTTGATTTTATGACTAAGTTTTTTCACTTATTCTCTAACAGTGATTGGCACAGTCGGTAGGATGCATAGAATCAAGAAGTGCCGACTATCTTTAACATCACACTGATGCGGCAAACCTGTATTAATATAGATTAAATTATGAAATATGTGCTTGGAATCGCATTTGCAGTGATGTTGCTAGATGTAACACTCTTTAGGCTGCGTTTCCACCAGAGATGTGCGAGGATGTGTTTCCATACAAATGACACTTCGCTCAAGTAACTAATAGGTGTCATTTGTATGGAAACGCAGCCTAAGGGGAACCTTGTATCTTTTATTTTTGCAGTCAGGTTTACTTTAGTCAATTCAAATATATATGGATTGATAGTAGTTGTAAACAATACTACAACATACTCGTAATACAACTTCATACTGTCTCTCTTTATTTTTAATTCCATCCATACTTGTAATGTGATATGCAATAAACTATTCTATTCTATTATACTCTCGGTAATTTACCTGTACATTGACGGCTGCATTCAGATTATGTACCAGGCATAGTTTCAGCGCAGGCATTGCAGAATTCTGTTCGCGAATTGTTTAGGATAATGACAGGAGTTTAAACTCCGAAATATTTAGCTCCGTGTCGTTATTAGTTCAGTTGCCTGCAAATATATATGCATAAGGGTAGTTCGAAATCATATTTTTCCTAACTTGTGCAGAAAAGTAAACTTTACGCACGCTTCACGTCTGTAAATTTCTCTTTTTAAGGCACTTGTTATGAAAAAAGTCATTCGATGCACGTGTAAAAACTTCTTTTTAACTCAGGTGATTTTTTTGCACTTGCATCGAAATGTACTATATTGTTTTCCTTTTGAGTTCCCCCTTATTTTGTTATACCTGTCGTACCTGTTATGTTGATAAAATATAATAAGTGTCGTAATTTGATTTGAACTAAGTACAAAGAGGTAGATATTTTTTTAATTGTATTAATCCGAAAAAAAAATTACTATTTCTTAACTTTTTCTTTGGGTTGGTAGCATTTTTAAGTTGTTACAAAGTAGAAAATATTTTTTTATGTTTATTTGTGTTCAAATCAAGTATGTTTATTTTTGTAACGTGTTGCAAGATATTTCTTTATTTATTAATATAGGTTAAAAACTTAACACACATAGACTAACTTACTTAGATATTTCTCGGTTCAATTTTTATTATCACATATCGTCAGTTGACAAGCAAAACTCACTAAGTAACAAATACTTGAAATAAAGCTCTTATCTCAGTTCTGATTTAATACTGACATAAGAGATTGCTAAGAGTAGTGACAGTTTTCATAATGAGTTTTGCTTGTCAGCCGACGATATTATTGTATACTAATCCATGAACTACTATTATAAAAAATACAATAAATCAATTTATATATAGTTCTCTAACAATCCAAAGCCCATCCCAATAGCCGGCCGTGTCACCCACCGATAACATTTTGCATTGAATTGAACACAGAGCACATTAAACAAAAGGTCGAACTGTATCCCACACTCACACCCAATACAGCTTATATCACAAAATAACTCCTAAAACACACGCTCTTTCAGAACAACATGCCCCAATGATTGCTTTTACTAAAACGACTTATGTACACGTAAATATACTTGTACTTATGACGTTTTAGAATAGCCCTCTATTGACAGGACTATGAGAGAACAGTCATTGGAAGGGAAAACCTACTGGTGCGAAAATGAGTTGGCAACCGTTTTCTTGATAAAATAAATACTAAAACAAGTTGATGCCGATGTAGAGTTTCTTTGAACGAAACGAGTTTCCTCATATTTTTCCATCTGTTTAAGTAACTAGTCTGTTTGGTTAATTTTCATGTTTTGAATATATTATACTCGTAATGGGGTAAAACGCATGTCAATGCGACAAAGTATTTTGATAACATAATGTGCATTGAGTAAAATAACAAACATAAATTTGGTTACCTGCAGTACAGGCTTTGCCTAGTACAGGAACTAGAGGCTAACTACTTTTGTAAACCGATACCATGAAGAAATGTCTTATGTCTACAATGTACCCATGAGGAAAGGGAAAAAAATCAACAGCGGATTTCTCACCAAATTTGAAGTTAAAAATGTCATATGAAGCTTTCTGGATTCAGTAAATTTTAAGACAAAATTGGATTTTTTCTTAAAACCGTTTTAGACCGTCACGCTATGATAAACGCATTTTAGAAAACGATTTTGTCACCATGTTGTCTTAGTCTTGTCACACTTAATTGACAGACATCAAATGAACAAAAAAATCTTTTATTACCTAGCAAATGTAAAAAAAATATCTTTAAAGTGCATTTTTTGCGATAGTTTCATTCATAAAATCCTTTTTTTGCGTATTAAGGCATTCAAAACATCAAAAAAAAAAATTTTTTTTGCTGATTTCACCAAAGCTCATTTAACATGTTTTGCTTCTTTTAGTGTCAGGAATATGCTGTTAGAATTTTTTCTTTTCCTCATGGGCACGCTTGTATAAGTATATACTAACTAAGCAGGGTCATCGATACTTAATTACGATGCACATACTTACTCAATCTTTAAACACCATAACACTGGTACCTAAAACACTACTCCAATATCGACTTCCATTAAAAACAATCCTACGAGCCGCAGAGGCGCAATAACCCACACATTCCGATTATTCATATAAACAGTGCAGCCAGTATATCAAGGCAATATTTCCTAAGGCTTCGTTATACCCCCTTGTTATTGCATTCAATGGCTGGCTTTACTACTTGAAAGAAAAGGCTTTGCTCGGGGTACGTTTTATCGACATTATTTTGACGTTTTATTGGTAATGGGGTTGTGAAGATAGTTCAATGTCGGTGCAGTTTTTTAATACCTACCGTAAAACCTCTCTACTAAACAGCCTTTTCATTGTAAGTTACATTAATTAAATTATGAAAGTTGAAGCTTGTAAAAGAGACAACATCCTCGATTATACAAAACAATGATTTCACACAAACAATGCTTCACAGTAAATAGCAGATATTTTGTTACAATATTCTGACAATAGATTCCAAGAATCTGAATGAGAAACTTGAGAACTCACTGAGTGAAAGCAGAACTATTCAGGGATATAACATTTCTAGTCAGTATTTAAATTTAGTAAAATAATTGGTGTAGTCGAGAAGATTCTGAGAACAATGAGAATTGCAAATCAATGCAACAAACAAGTTACGTAGAATGAAGTAACAATTATGAAATAAGGAATTCTAAAATGTTTATTAGAAACATTTGACAAAACGTTAGCAGGGTTACTACGGTTTTAGCTACATAATGGTTTTTTTATATAGTTAGCAAGCATGCGTATTCCTAGATCAGGCAGTTTTTTAAAATAACAAACTTACAATGTATCTAATATAATTATTATTATGTTTATTTGGAGAGTTCTGAAACCCAATTTTCTGCTGTTTTGTTAACTTGTAAGTTGGTGGATGACGATGCAATGTAATATGGCGGAGAAGGTCTATAAAATTTATATAATTATAACATTTATACCCAAATGATGGGTGAAACATTTGGTTCTATTTATTTTTTTATTTTGTTCAGAAAACCAACAGCTGAATTAACAAATACAGGTTTTTAACCAACAGCAAAGCCAATTACAGGTTTTTGCAAGTAGGATACAAGATACAAAATTATACCCATGCATGTGTCAGGTGTCTTAATAAATTTAAGTACAATGAAACAAAAGGAACAATAATGGTTACCTACCTATAGGCAAGTACCTACCAAATTGTTCTTCTGCGGGGCGGGGAGCAAAGATGCTATGGTATTTTTGATGATTGCGGGATTCCATAAAATTGTATTAGTACTCGTAAACCAGAAATGAATTCCATTTTTCCTACAATCTGTTTAGTTCATTTTCATTGATGCGTACAAAACTATCTTCTCCGCTAAGTCAAAGACCTTTTCCTAAGGCCTTTAACATTATAAACACGAATTTGAAAATGCCTTGGGACGATACGGCTGACCGTGTGCAGCACTATGGTACGTTATTACTAGCCGGTAGGCACAGCAGTTCCCATCGCATCCCAACCACAGAGCACAAACCACTCAAGAGTGACCTTCGAGTAAATGTAGCTGTCATATACTCCCAGCTCAAAGAGACGCTAGTTTCGTTAGTTAGTGTACTCGGTAATGTCGCGTTAGGCACATAGATGGCGCAAACAGTACACAAACGCTTAATCCCTGCAGAAGCACTGCACACACGTAGTGCATGAGCGCGCAAATATTGTATCAAATAAGTAAATATCATTAGAGCGATGAGTGGTTATGTTGACAGTTCCTCTAATATTTTATTTTATTTAATTTTGCGAGTATTCTATATTTGGATTTCAAATTTAAGCTTTTTTGTAGCAGATAGTAAGCCAACCGACTATTCTTGAAGAGGCGATTAAATAGTTAAGATATTAAGAGATAGATATAAGAAAATGTTTGTTTGTAAGACGAACATACTAATGAAAGAAGGATATAAATGCGAGACAAAGAAGAACACTTTAAGCTTAATTTATAATCTACATTTTGATGACATAACTTGCAGTGGCCATACCGTTCTTTTGGGCTAAGCTGTACCCGGGTTCAAAGTTTAAACGAAACATAAGCGACATTCAAAACCAAAATAGTTGCACTACAACCATTGTTACAAAATAATTTTATTATACTGAAATGATACAGCAGGGCGACACATTATTCACCATTGAAATATTAGGAGCCTACCATATTATAGTCACAATAATACGGTCATACCCAAAATATGACAGGCGATCTTATCTCGCCGGAATATGCTGAATGCACGTCGTTTCCAATCAGTGTATGATGTCCAAAGGGGAGAGCTATGTGTAGCAGTGCACGTTTTATGGATGAAAGTTCATACAGATAATTTATTTATTAGACCAACATCCAAATTTAAAAAAAAATAGCACAAAACATAATAAACCCCAAGGCACAATAATAATGGGTCCCGCTCTGTAATCAACCAAGAAGTTCACTTAGAGGTTACAGTACCCGTAATACAGCACCAGGACCCCTAATATAGTACCATCACCCGCACAGCTATCTAACCATCAGCAGACCTTATACCTATTGCAATAAGGTCGACTGATGTACGAAAAGTGTTGCTGTGTACAATATCTTGGCTGATCAAGATGCGAACCGCGTGATTTATTTCGCGTCAAAGTTGAAATTAATTCACAACAGCGCTGTGTGGTGGAGCTGGTAAGGGCACGTTTTAGAGAAAAGTGGGAGCGGTTCTGAATCAATTGTTGTTCCTTAATAAACTTTTCAATCAAATTGACGACATAATGAAGAAAGATAGATCAGGTTAGAAGTGTCTTAAGCCGATGAGCATGTGTATTGTAAGTCAGGATTGTAAAAAACGGAAATCTATAAATTCCTCTGTCTGTTTAAAAAGGAAAGAAGTGAATATCTGTTACTTTGTAACAAATTTACCTGGAAGACCTATTTTTGCTTGTTTAATTAATAATTTGTGTTTTCCGTCCAAGAAAATTATTTGTACACGATTGCTTCTGATGCCTTATTAAGGGTTAATTGTAAAAAATGGATATAAGTTATTACCATTTTTCTAGCCCATCCATCAAAAAATTACCCTTGGGTTTATTAAAACAAGAAAATTCTAAACTAGTAGGAAATTAGTTAATGGAACAAGTATCGACTCAGGCACATGATTTGCCATTCCAATACGGCACCTTAGAACAGATAGTGCACTGTGTTTGCTGACAAATTTACTGCCTCAGATGACTTAAGGCCGCTGTCAACAAGGGAGGGAATGCAAGACGCGAAATTTGCAGGAAATAATATGGAAAACATGGTTCCCGTTTTAAGAGGATTCAAATACTCAGTGCTTATTCGTCGATTGAAGTCCATATGCGTAGTAAACTTTAGGAAAATAAAACTCTTAGCGTGGTCAACAAGTTACCAATGTATACTTGGGTGAATCAACTTTTTTCTGTCTGCCATTACATAGTGAATATCTGAGCGTTTCAACCGCCTAATTTTGGTGGCATCATTTTTGCCGAAGTTTCTAAACGTCTCAATGTTATACTTCGTCATTTGTATAAGGTACCGTGTCTCAAACAAATAATAAATAGCACATTGTAACGAATAGAATCTACGGCAAAAATTATGCCACCAAAATTAGGCGGTTGAAACGCTCAGATATTCACCCTACAATGGTTACGGTAAAATACAAAATTATGCTACTTAAATTATGAAAAACATGTGTGTAGTTCATGTTTCTAGGTGGCCTATTAAGGAAAGAGCTTATTAACACCCAGAAAGATGCGTGTTTGCATAGTTCAAGTAACATAATTTTGCATAAAACCAGCGTGACACAGGTGACTGTAACCATGGTAATAACAGAGCCACTTACATGAATATTGAAAAGTTTTGCTGCATTAAAATTAGGGTGTAGTAGGTTTAAATGATTTGGTAGCTGTGGGTCCAAAACGCGATTCGTCCAAGTCGCAATTTGTCCATTACGTGGTTCGTCAAATATCATTTACGCCATTCGTCCACATCGCGATTCGTCCATTTCGCCATTGGTCCAAATCCCAGTTAGTCAATTACGTGGTTCGTCCAGTTTGTTTACGCCGTTCGTCCATATCGCGATTCGTCCAAACCTCAGTTCGTCAACTACGTGATTCGTCTATATCGCGATTCGTTCAAACCTCAGTTCGTCTATAACGTGATACGTCCAAACTTCTGTAACGTCAATTATACAGTGTGTGTCTTTCATAGCGACATTGCTTTTAAGTAACGATAGATTAAAGAGTTGTTAACCATTTTAGTAAAAGAATATAACGATTGCTTTTATTATTTAAGAGTAATTATTTTTTATAAAAATCTCGAGCAGCAATGTAATGCAAACATTTATTTGACGTTTCTGAGAGGAAAAGCTTCATTTTAATTCGATCAAATCATTAAAGTAACTGCGAACTGTTGCCGACGTTAACTTATTTACTGAATTATCCATTACTAGAAAATACTACAATTTTAAAACATGCGAGATTTGGATTACACTAGCACAACAAATTTGCATCAACAATTCTTTCTGTGTCTTACTGTATTAGCCAGCACATTTTGAATCTTATTATTCACAGAACTTATATCAAAAATCACTGCACATACATTACCACTTCTTAGAAATCACATTACCTAGTTCAAACATTTTCATTAAATTTATTAGGAAAGTCTGTTGATCAACAAACTTGATGTTATCTTGACACTTCAACTCCATCAATGTGTAGTTTTCAATCGGTACACTAACAAAACGATTATCTAATTCCGCCTTCTTAGTTAACACAAAATTACCTAGCGCTTAATCGTCTCTGTCGCACTTATAAGAAAGAATGACAAAGACGGAAAACTAAAATACGCTACTGAGCGATAGCCATTGGCAACTTAGCTAGGCACCCTGGGCTGTTAAGTCCTTTTCTTATGAACAAGGGTCATGATTTTTGACGGACCTGTCATCGAAAACCACCATTAAAAAAAAAGTTGTGATCGGCTATATTCTATAAACATTAAAAATCAAAGAAATTGTGCTGAAATGATTATCCGTGGTGTTAAAAAAAGCCATATGTCCTGCAAATCTCACTATTGAACAATTGTTTTTGGGGCATTTTTGAGCTGGCTTTAGACGTCCATGTTATATATAGTCGCTGTAAATAGTTCTATGTGACTGAATAAAATGACGTAAAGAATTCTAATTGGCACATAGATTTACGTACTTTGTTAACTATAGCTAAGATATAAACGTGTACAGTTCTAAGTGGTAGATAGTCCTGTGTACGAAGTCCTATTAAATAATACTTCACACGTATATAGGTCTATGCGTCACATAGCATTTTTTATACCTGTTTAAATATATAAACAAAAATATCAAGACAATAGAATCAAATAACACATATACCTCTATTTAATATGACCTGTTTATTTGTCTCTGCTTCGGTGCCATCCGGGCCTGATCTTTTTAGCCCTGATTTTAGCGATTTCAGCCATCTCGGACGTGTATTAGAGACAACCTTATTTTTGCGGTAAATTGGCAGACACAGTGACATCTAACAAAATTTTAATCATAAACTATAACTTGAGGCGAAAGCGGCATAAAAATACATTAATATTGCCTACGCAAAGGTCGAAACGTCACAACCGCTGCCTGGCCGATCAACGGCGAGCCGAGTTCGATGTGGCACGTAGCGCTCTGTGCCTGCGAGTGAGTGAAATGGTAAACATCGCATACAGTTATATGTGGCCCTTCGAATGATATTCGTGTTAGTTGATGAATTGATGACTCAGATAACACTGTATGTGTCATATAAAAATCTATACTAATTGACATAAAACTATAAAAAAAATACGAGGCGCTAGATTTCGGCATGTAGATTATTTTGCTGCAGCATACGTAGTTCGAACCTTTTAGCACTTTGCACGTTGTACGTTGTTGTCGCCGAATTATAATGAAATAAAACCTATTTATGCAAAAAAAATTCTCAAACTTGCTACGGAATGTTGATGTTACTTACTTTAAATTAAACCCGGAAATACTACGTATCCGGTGTCATGTGCTAAGATGATATGTAAAGAGATTTCATGTATTTATTTTTTGACACCTAGGACTGCAAACAAAATGTCTTTTGTTTTGAAACGTCAAATTGTGACACTAGGTCTTGACATTCAGCCACAGAAAAAAAAATAACCTTAGAGCTAATGTCTATACCACCAGTTAAAAAGATACCTCAAACAGATTAAAAAAAAAGTGAGGCGCGAATGTTTTTTTAATGTTTTACGATACTGTACTATTGGTTTATTTACAAATTAAATAGTATGGTTCGGCGAAATCAGTTCCTTTTATTTCATGGCAAGTTGGTAAGGCAGGTTAGCAACGTGTCGCATACACGTGTGTGTGTGTGTGTGTGTGTGTGATTTGGGCGAAAAGTGTTTTGGACATGAGGCGTTCTGGACGTAAGGCGTTCTGGACGAAAAGCATGTTAGACGAAAAGCGTGTTGGACGAAAAGCGAGTTGGACAAAAGCGTGGTGGACGAAAAACGTTTTGGACAAAAATCGTGTTGGTGAAAAGCGACTCGGACGAAAAGCGTTCTGGACGAAAAGCGTGTTGGACAAAATGCGTATTAGACTCAAAGCTTATTGGACTTAAGTCGTGTTGGACGAAACGCGTGCTCTAATCCATTTGGACGAATCGCGTTTTGGACCCACAGCTACCAAATAAACGTAAAATATATGAAAATAAGTGTATGTGCAAAAACTAGTCGGAGGAATAAAGATTTGTGTCATCTTTCTTCTAGTATTCTTCACATAAATTTATTTTCGTCAACTAAATTAACGTAAAGAATAAAAATAATGTTTTTTTTGTAAGATATCAATCAGAAACATAATATAAATTATGTTTTCGAATTTATTAAGGGTAATTACAAACTATACCTACAGTTGTGTGCGAAATAATAGCAGTGTGCATGTACCTTCGCAAATAGTTAATTTAAAAAGGCTGATCCAAACGACGGCCGTATATTTAGAATCTGTGTACAAAAAGACTGCTTTACTGGCCACTTAATCCATTCTCATGTCTGAATTCAAATCACAATATACAAATTTCGAAAATGTATGTTTCATATAAATAGCAGTGTCAACAAAATGTCTTCATTGCATATCTGTCTTCTAACTTGAATGCATTTGGTTATTAATTTATAGGACTGTAACAAATTGTCTATCGTGTAAAACGAATTTCAGCTAGTTAGTTTTGCAAATATGGGAAGGGGAAGGCATTGCTCAAAAGAAGAGAGAAGTTTGATCAAAACGTTAATACATGAAGGAAAAACATACAAATATGTCCAGGAAATTATAAAATGTTCACCAAAAATGATCACTAATGCTCTTAAGTTCGAAGAAAAACCGGAAACAAGAGGAAGAAAAAAGGCTACAACGAAAAAAGAAGACTCAAGAATTGTACGTCTATCGAGACAACAACCATTCCTGTCTTCAAAACACATTAGAAATTCTTTGAACTTAACTGTGAGTAGTTCTACTGTTAGACGGAGACTTATCGAAGCGAACTTATACGCCAGAAGTCCGAGAAAAGTGCCACTGCTAACTAAGAGGCACTTAAAACAGAGGCGCATTTTTGCCAAAAAATACCGCGACTGGCCCGTTGAGAAATGGCGTAATATATTGTGGAGTGACGAGAGCAAAGTGGTGCTGTTTGGGAGTAAGGGACGCCGAGAGTACGTTAGGAGACCTGCAGGAGCCGCCTTTATGCCCCAGTACACAGTTAAGACTGTCAAACACGGCGGGCTTAGTCTGATGGTATGGGGATGCTTTTCTTACGCTGGTGTAGGGCCTATCATTGAAATTGTGGGCATAATGGACAAGGAGTACTACCTAAAAAAGGTGCTTCAGGATGTAATGTATCCATTTGCTACTGACAATATGCCGCTAAAATGGGTTTTCCAACAAGATAATGACCCAAAACACACCAGTAAAGTTGTGAAGGCGTGGTTTAAAACCGAAAACATCGATGTTTTACCTTGGCCAGCACAATCGCCAGATCTAAATCCAATCGAGAACTTATGGACGGATATCAAAAACGCTGTCAGTGAACAAAAACCTACCACGAAGTCCCAATTATGGGCTGTGGTACAGTCGGCATGGACTAATATCCCTATTGAAAGGTGTCAATGTTTAATTGACTCGATGCCGAGGAGATGTAAAGCTGTAATTGACAATAAAGGCCAGTGTACCAAATATTAAGGATAACTAAGGTTATTGGTGTTGTTTCTATAAGTTTCAACTGTTGTTATTCATGAAATAAATGACACTGCTATTATTTTGAAAACTGATATTTTTATTTTTATTTGATTGTCTCGATAAACCTTATGCAACTGTTATAATTCATTTTGATTTAGTTTTATTAGACGTAATGTAGTAATTATACGCAAAATAATTAAAGGTTAACTAATATTTACAACTTGTTTGTAGAAAAGTGCATTCACTGCTATTATTTTGCACACAACTGTACATAATACTTGTTCAGCAAGTAATGTAGTTAATTTCCATTACAAAAATAGAAAAAAACTTTACGGGAGCAAAATTAGGCCAAAGTAATTATCCAACAAAAATAAGCTATAACGACACCTCGCATAAATCAACTTTAATATGAATTTTAGGTAGAACGCAGAACCTTAAGCTTAATCATAATCACCCGCCAGGCGAAAACTTCTAATTGGTTTTCGTTTGCCCAGTGACATCAACCCTTCGGGCGATATTATGAATCACACCCGGGAACGGCAATCAATCTTTTACAGAATTGACGTGCAATACATTTGAAGCGAGAAATCAGCTGGGCTCCAAGTTTCGATTACTTGTACTTTGTAACAAAACTTCAGCTGCAATTAAGATGCCTTAATTAGCTTGGAATACATTCGAGGTTATATTAGTGGAGTGATTTATAGACCTCGTGCCTTGAAAAGGAGTGTTCTCAATAAATTATCCGAAATATAAAATGCAACATTTCACCGATTTAAGAATACATGGGTTAATCAAATCAACTTGTTTTTGTCTGTTACGTACTATGGTTACGGTCACCTGTGTCACGCAGATTTTTTGAAAATTATGAAAAACATGCATATAGTCCATTCATGGTCAATATAGAAAGGGCATAATTAACACCAGAAAGATGCATGTTTGCATAGTTTAAGTAGCATAATTTTGCATAAACTCAGCGTGACTGAAGTGACCGTAGCCATGGCAATAACAGATAGAAAGAAGTTGATTAACCCAGATGACACGAAAAAACATGACTGACGTCACACATAACATCAAACGTCAACTTAAATGTCGATGGTCTCAAAAAAAAAATCTTAATCAAAATCCAAAAGCACTAATAATCACAACCAAGAAACTGGCGATCAATCTTCCGAAATGGCGCGCAATACATTTCAAGCAACAAATCACCGGGCTGATGTTTCCAAAAAAACAAGTGGGTAATACCCGTGCAATTGTTCGGGCCATAAATAAAAATCGCGAAAACACCTCAGCAGTTTTAATATTTTAATCCCCGGCCTGGGAGCGCATAAATTTCGTTTGGCTGTTTGATCAAGGTCTGGATTCTGGAATGTGATAGAATTTTTGATAGGCGCCTGTTTGTGTAAGGATTCGGTTTCGCTTCTCATTATACATTCTCGTTAAGCTCACGGTCTAACATGCTTGTGTTCGCTTCTATGAATTATTTGAGTGCGAGTATTTCATCAGATAGACTTAATTTCACTGCTCTTTTTGAAATTCCAGCAACTATTTTTATTATGATTTCTGATTTGAAGAATATTTTATATCTATGTTTTAGGATAAAGTAATACTAAGGGTTGATAAGTCTGAAAATAAACTAACTGATGTCATCGATATTCAAAACTAAATCAATGAAATGTAATCATGCATGTGTAAATAATGTCCAAACGGGTTCAAACGCATAAGTAACAGCAGATGCCTTTGTCCAACAGTGGACTCAAATAGGCTGGTGATGTGTGTGTGTGATTTGGAATGACGTTCCTTTCAAAGTAAGGTTTTAAATAATAATAAAATATCCAGTATTAAATCAATTTTAGGTCCTATCAAAGAATAATTATTTCAAGAAATTGAAAGAGTTGCGCCCATAGGAATAGGCATTCAGAATTTGTCAGGCTTGTTGAAATGTGGTGAATTTATCCACACGGACAAACAGCGGGGCCGTAAATCAAACCTATACAATTTGTATCGACTTTTAAAATTCCGCTCACTGTGCATAGGAATCAATTTGCAATTCATTTGGTCCAACAATTGTCAAAGTCATAGTTAATTCACAGGAAAAAATATTTTTCTTTATTTATTATTGAAAATTTAATATAATTAAGCATTTCCTTCTCTCAACAGATTATAGTACTCTCGCACAGAGGTAAGAAAGGGTAAACCAAAAAAAACTGAAAGTTTATTATGTGAGATGAGTCAGAAGAGTTAGTAACTTTTTATGGTTTTGAGCATTAATTGACCAGGTGGCCTTAACCCTTCGTGTGTCTAAGCACTGATCAGTGACGTGGAGAGTATTAGAAAAAAAATTCGCGACACACAAGAGGCTAAATTAGATTACTTAACTTTGACCGTTTTTGTTGCTAGTGCAATTTCAGTATTCGTTGTACAGCTTTAATCGTTGAATTCACAAATTCATTCATTCATTATTCATTTGAAATGCTTTTTTTGTTTTCGGTACTTCCTTTAAGTACGGATATTTTACTTAGTTCATTAAACTTCCATTGTTTATTTGATTGGAATGCACTATTACGCATTCCGATACAAGTGCGAACTAAATGAAGTTCGAAAGGTTGATGATAAAATAAAAAGCGCCCAAAGGGAGTTTCCTTTTCGCAAGTGTATCGTGCGACATTTTACAGTGCAGATAGCCTTCCGAAGTTTCAACCTAACAAAAAATAAACCACAAAAAAGCACCATCTGTACTGAAAAATAAATATCAAACTCAACTTAAACATAGTTAATGCTATTTTTTCATCTATCTCAGTCCTACTTCAAATCTAGAGTAAAAAAGCAACATCATTACTGGATTCAAAGCGCAGACGGTTTGTATAGTGGCAAGCGGGCAAATGTTTGGACTCAACAAATGTCTGGGAGAGAAGCACTGCAAATATGACTAATGTGATCAAAGCTGTCCATTTTAATTAAGTAAATGTAGGTAAAATAGAGCTTTTAAAGTCAAGTCGTTGATTCTTTATTAAAGTAGGCATAGAAAAAGCACTTTTCATTAGTCACATGGATATCGAAATCATGAAATAAAATTTCTGGTTTGATCGGACAGTATTGGTCCGATAAAACTTTTAGTTTGCTCCACTTTAGTTTACGCCACAAAGTGGTCAGGAATAAATATGAATAGAGAACAAAACAGTGTACAATTATAAGCAGAATCAACATTAGCTATCAAATAGCCATGAATTGCTTTTGAATGAAAAAATATTTTTAAAACAATGCCTGTGTAATTGGGTCAATCACCTTTTTTGGTTGTTATTATGTCTTATCACCCAGGGCACAACTAACTTACTAAGGCCCATTTTCCTATGATTTATTTAGATACTTACTATAAACAGCACCATCTACAAAAAAGCATGGGCATAGAAAACAATAGCATACGTCAGACCGTCACTCTCTCCTTCAACGAAACAGTTTCGGGGGATATGTCAAATATCAACTGTAACGTATCGACATCAATTGAAGATAATTCTTTGCTTTCATTCTTTTTGTAGGCGTTCAATTTAAAATATCATGACGTCGCCGCGTACCACGTGACCTACAATTGTACGTCAGTGTTTTCATTCAGGATACTATGGAATTAAACAGAGCGGGTAGAATTTCAACCAATCAGATTCGAGCTAGTTTGTTGTTAGCCAATGGTAAAAGATGTTCAGTATGAGGTGATTCAAAGACGTCGAATGAACGAACAATTGAGGGATTGAGAATGAGAGTTGAGAGAATCTGACTTAAGGGAGTGTAACAGGTATTCGAGGCTTTTCGTCGGCAGAGCGTCGAGTCGTAAGGAAGTCAGTGAGTTTAGTTCGTAAGGCATATCGTGTTTAGAATTGTTCACAGATATAGCAGGCAGGCTTTACGGCAGCGGAGGCATAGGGCGAGTAACACCATTCCTGGGCGTGATTCGAAGATTGGAATGCGGTACCACCCGGCATTTGGGCGCACAAAAGATGCACCACATGGATATGGTACGTCGCCTCTGGCATACTTTATATTTATAGGAATTGCTTTGTGATTCGTAGAATAAATAGGTGCATCGAATCATACGGGATTCCAGCGATAAGTTAGAAAGTGGGTAGATTCAGATTCTGTTGAAAATTAAATGGATACGTTATTCTTTGCAGATGAGCGTGCCCAAATATCTAGTTTCTGTTATGCGTGTTAAATTGTGCTAATCATGTTTATTCATAGTCTAAATATTGAAAAGTTATTATTCCGACATACTTTCGACAATGCTTTATAGAATTACTAAGTTGTAACGAATCGTACTGGTTGATTAGTGACTACTATAAGTTTACGGCAAACCGACACAAGGGCGAACGTAAGTTATTTAATATTAATTTAATGAATTAGTTTTAGCTTGTGGTTAGGGTCCGGCTTGTGTGGGGGTGTCTGGATACAGGGCCCGTGTCTGGATGGTTTTCATGCAGATTGGATCTTAAGTTGCAATCTATGACAGGAATATAATGATAAATCATTGCTTGTGGTCGTGCGTGTGTCCGGTTGATTTAATTTATTTAACTTGCTTTATAATGTTCAGCGTAACGGCAATACGAAGATAATCGAGTGACATTTTAATAACGTAACATGTTTATCTAAATATTTTCTGTATTAATTATTAGGTTGCCGTATTCTTTGGTCGACAGTAGTAGACCAGTGGAGCGCGCAGCATTGGTTCATGTAGGTTGTATAGATGCGCCACGTGTTAACACGCTCAATGCGGTAGGGGTCTTTCGACCTCTTTCAAGGTGTGGTTAGTTACGAGTTAAGCCTATTGCATCAGTGTTAAAATATGATACTTACAAAGTGAATAATTAAATAAACTGTTTTATAATGGTGTTTTATAAATACTTTGATTCATTCATATTTGATTATTAGATATAGTGTTTCCCTTAAATTTGGTTTGAATTCAGTGCCATTCTACTCCGATGTGAGCTTGTGGTATTATTTTAGCACACTATTATATTTAATACGTTCACTGCGGTTGGGGGTTGGGGGTCTTTCGATCCCTTACAAAGTATGGTTAGTTGTGAGCTAAGGTAATTGCCACAGCGAAGATGTTAGGATGGCTGCTTTCCGTATTAGATTATAGCTCTCATCATATTGTACAGTGTATAAATGTTGGTAGGTAACTAAATAAATATTTCTCATTTCCGGTTCATGTCCATCGGCGAGAGGCCATATTATCCAGGGATGAAGGGTGTGGAAATGCGGAGTCGACACTACGGGAACTGCTTAGTACCTGCAGTTACATCAGCATCTAATACTTCGTCGGTCGCAAGTGATGCTCAAAGGCGTCAGCCATTTTGTCTTGACAGGACTCCGTTGAACTGGTGTGTTGCTTCTGGTTTATTTAATAGATAGGAAAATCTACCCTCCAAATTAAGTGTGTGCCATATTGAAAAATAATTCTAAACTTAAATATATTATATTAATGTTATGGAGAGCGGGCTAGGATCTATTTTAATTGAATACCACTATTTGATGATTTATTGGTTAATTATTTAGAGTTTATACTTTATTGGAATAATTATCGATTAAACAGAATATTTCATGGGCAATAATTGCTTCATTAGTTTTAGTATTTGAATTACCCTTTAAGTATTCTTCTATTATTCCGTTCAATTATAATCCGTAATCAAAATTATTAACTTCTTATGAATACCTCTTATAAACATAATCTTTTCTACTTTCCGGTGTTTCGTGCGTACGAGAGAGAGGGCGCCATGTACAGACGACATCACGACACCGCTACACGCGTGCTTCGTGTTGGGTCGGCTCTGCTACTCCATTCATAAGGGTGCCATATACAGCGTCTGCATCTCGGCGTCACTGCTCGCGTGCTACGTGTTGGGTCTACACTTTTATTCCAAACATTATTATCGTCCATTCGAGCGGATATACGTTTCATTTAGAATTAAGGGTATTACAGATTTAACATCTACCGTACGACATATAACTGCAGTTGATATTTTAGTTGTCAATCGTGATTGAGAATCTAATATAATACATAATTATATTGCTGTTTACAAGCTCTAGATTGATGACGCACTGCTATTTAATATATTATATTTAATGTCATAAATATTGGGCTATGATCAGTACATCCACTTACTTGATTTATCTAGACGCGGCTCTTTGCTAATGAATCACGCAGTAATTGAAGTCACTAAGTAGAAATAGTTGATCCATCAATAGTATATTAGAAACTATGAATGCGTGATTCATTACAATGATTATAAACTGTATATCACGTGTGCGTTATGGATTTGAGACTCTTATAAAATGATCCAGATTTTAATATTTTAAACTTATTCTAAACATTTAAGTATATATTACCCTACTGTCAATTAAAACATAATTTGAGCTACTTACATCATATAACGGAACGTATAAATTCACAGAATTGATTAAAATGCTAAAATTATTATTTTGAATTGGAATTGACCGCGTTTAACAATAAAGTTGTAATTAATGGAATTGGGCTTACGTATCTTTGATAATGTGATTCGTTTAGTTGAGAGATGTGGTTCTAGTAACTATTATGGAAATATTAATATTAAATTTAGTTAAACTCTGCTTACGTCCGGGATCGAGGTTCTCATAAGTCACCTAATTTGTTAGGGGGACCACGAGTTTCATGGTAGAACTTCGTCTTTGATCGATGCTCTCGCGTGATCTTTGAAAAGGGTGAATCGCTTGGGCTTGTAATTTATTTACACTCGCGAAATGGACCGCTTGGCTAGAACTATTCTGGCAAGACGTCCAAATAGCATACGATAAGACATCTGTACCCTTGTTTGCTAACATTTGTGGTTAAAGACCCCAATTATATATTTACATACAATCTAATTTTTATACTATATGGGTGAGGCTGCAAGTGCGAAGCTCAACGATCTTACAGACTATTGACTTAGTTGTCTCATGCTTTCGGGCTCGGGCTTGCTACCATGGAGCTTGAATAATACTGTGCATTGATGTGCAATTCCCAGTACTATGGTCACACTTGGTTCTTTCATATGTAATACTACGGGTTCTGAATTGCCTTCTCTAAATGTCAAAGAGGTAATATATACAAGGGGTACCCTTGTAGCCATGCAAACAAGTATAATTCATATTGAACAATAATTCGGTGCTTGTATTAAGTGTTCAAAAGATACACAAATCTATATATAATATACGTATTCTTGCTATCTCAACTAACTGATTCCATTATCATTGTCATTGTCATGCCCACATCGACTCCAGATTATTTAATTATGACTCTTCTAGAAAAGAGTATTATTATTACAAAATTATATATTAATTTCAAAGAAGTATATTATCACATTCTTAGTTAGTCTCGGAATTTGCATCTTCGGATCTATTCCTAGCGTTTGGATATTCTCAATGCTAGTCTGTTGACTTACCTGAGGGTTTTGCATCGGTTTGCAACTCTAAATACCCAATATGGATAGTATAGAATCGGTCCACGCTGAGACTCTCGTTCAGACATTACTCTTGTTATGCGTGTGTTCATCAACACAGTATAAAACATAAGCGTCATTTAGTTATAAGTTAGTTTTAAGTGGTTTAGTATTAAGGTACTGATTCATCGTTATTTCTGCGTTCACTTCAGCTTTGCCTCGGCTTGCTGAAGATATAATAATGTTATATCAAACATAATGAGTGTTCGTATAGAATACTATTACATAAAAGTGGTTGTCTCATAACGCTATGGGGACTTATCTAATCATACGGCTTACATATATATTACACATTAACGTCTTGAGAGGCATATTGTCATATTCTTATTCTCAAGTCTCTGAATTTGTATCTTCGGATCTTTTCCTAGCGTTCGGATATTCTATACAAGTCCATTGTTATACTCGAGGGTTTTGCATCGGTTTGCAACTCTAAATACCCAATCTGGATTGTATAGAATCGGTCCACGCTGAGACTCTCGTTCAGGACATTGGCCAACATAATGACGTGTGCGTTTGGTTAATATATTATACGAGCGGCTTATAGCTGATCATAGGCAGCTATTTTATTCTTACAATAATCAAGAATAACACTGTATTAGTAATGTAAGACTAAGCGTGGTTTATAGTTGATAAGTTAGTTTTAAGCGTTTATCATTAAGGTAATTCATAAACTTTAAATCCAATTTTTACAACTTTATCAATTTATATCTTTTAAACTACTCTTCATAATCTTAACTTAATTTTCTGCTGTTACATTCTAAATCTACACTTGACATATATGGGGTATCATATACAGAGTCTAATTTGTAATCTCTTTTACTTATCTGGATCATTTTATAGGCGTTATCTAATGTTTGTAGAGACAATGTTTGACATTTAAAATATTACTTTCATCTAGCTAATATTCACTGCAGATATTATTATTATTTAGGTTTGAGAATTTTAGAGTGTTTAATAATATTCACTTATTTGTCCTAATGTCCTAATGTCTAATGTTTTAGTTATCAAGCATTCTAATTACTTCACAATTAACTCCTTGTGTAGAATATTCAAATGGTTTTGATATTATTGTGTTTGTTGGAACATATTTCGGACATAGACTTTGTAACATTTCTCCTACCTCAGAGGATTTGGGTTATTGCTTATCATAATGTTGTCCAATTTACCACTAGATGATCATGTTATTATCAATATTTTATTATATTAATTTCTATTTTTGTGTGTGTGTGCAGGTTAACCTTTGGCGTCAGGTTTTTGTACCGTCATGTTTTCCTGACTTAGGTATTTGGCCCTAGCAATCATGACGGTGTATCTCATGAAGTCCTAACCAGACCAAATGAGATACAGAGCTTGTAGAGTCCTTAGATTTAATTGTAAAACTAATAAGAAATTTTAAATTAATAAATATTTTCTTTTTCCTCTCTATACCTTGTTTATTTTATACTTTTCCCTAAACTTTAGATTTCCCTATTACAGAGCTTTATTGGAGCTTCATAGTTTTCACATTTTCAGTAATGAAGCTTTTAACCCATGTAGGATGTTACAATTAGTTGTGACCTTGACCAGGATCTGATTTATTTATTATTTTGCCTATTTCGGCACAATTTGATGTTCGTGAAATGGTCTGAGGTTTGAAAGTGAGGAATGTTCATTGTCTGTACTTGTTCCAACAACCACACATGCAGTCATCTATTAAAAGTTATCTAATTTGTGTATTCGTTAATATTTTATTAAAATAAAGATAAGTTTAATAAGAATTGTTGCAGGTATTCATACAACAAGTATTTATTTCTGTTGGTAAGTTTTATTTTACATTTTTATGATTGTATGTTGAAAAACTAACTGTGTGGGTAAAATTCACGTTTCTAATCGTATTATATCCATTAAGTTCTGTTTTGCATTATGCAAACTACTAATAATTATATTTTATGACTTTTATGACATGTCCCATTTAAATGTAATGTTTGTTTTTCGTTCCCTGTCTCGCGTGTGTATATTAAATTGTAGACGTCATTAGATTGCTTCAATCTGGCTTCAAATTCGTGTCTATCTTTCATTTCGATTTTAGAAATATTTCGATCATTTAATTACACTTTACCAGTAAATTATTGTATTTTGTTCTGTTAGCGGTATCTAGGTTACTTTGGCTAGCGTTCTTATAATTTTCTTGTGACAACTGTCTTATTTGCCCCATTTAGGTTATTTTCAGAATTAAGTTTTCAGTTTTATGACTTTCCTTAATTTCGATCTGCCTTTTATTTCGTATTATTACAGTAATTATCCATTTAGCTTAAAATATTTTGCATTTTGTTCTGTTAGGGGTAGGGTAAA